>JXXA01013689.1:0-22381 GCA_000956255.1 Anopheles punctulatus
AAAAAGGCAAAAGGACAAGATCCGGATCTACCTCAGTAGAGAAATTTTGCGAACCATCCACATACAGAACTCAAGTTCTGCCTCGTACACTGTAGCGTGTGGAAGGATAATATAAAGAGACGACACAGTTTACATGTTCATTCTAATGATACCGACCTCCGGGGTAAAAAAACGAGAGCATTGTTATCATTTTATGAAAGCCTTTGACGTGGGCATAAGCGCACGCAATGCATTACCATCAATTATTTTACTTCACGGCATGAACGCGGGTTTAAATGGCTCGTAAGCAAAGGAACAGAGCATTGTGGAATCGATCAGCCATTCTCCACCACACATCGCTCGCACATGCAAACAAAGCTTTCTTCCTTTGCTCGTCGGTGGTAGTCAGGCTCGCGGGGATGCTTTATTGTGCGAGGAAAAGGTGGGCTCAACGCTTGTTTTTCCAAGGCACCCTTCACCGTTTGCAGCACCCCGCGCAGACACCACCAAAGGGCTTCAAAGATGTGTGAAAGTAAACAAGCAGTCTAATGGTGGTGACGGCGGCCACCCGCAATATACAAAGCGCATACACACACGCACATAAGAACATAAGTATCCCGAAATTGTGGAATATGTTTGCAATATTATTTGGTAATACGTGTGTGTGTGTGCTTCGTTTTCCTCCGACGATACGTACAACAAACATTACCATACACCCTGGGAACATGGAAAAGATTTTAACGTGCGTTTGGGTACAGATATCGGGGGCTTGGATATCGGTATTAAGCAGATAAACTGAAAAAAAATAAAAACAATGAAATTGTTTCCACGAAAAGTAATCACCCTTTACCGTTTCCTTATTGCTCGGAAAACGCAAATGAATTCATAAGGTAAAGCTAACTCTAGCGCGCGTGTCCAAAAGTGGTTATAGTGGTTGTTACGTGTATGTGTGGATTGGTGTTATTTTTAAAACCCCGCTTTTAGTGCTATACAAAGTATCGCACCATAACCGTCGTAATCGAAGATGGCCAAAAGTGCGACGAGAGGGTGGTAAAGAAATAAATTTATTTCGCTTGTCTAGGCACCTGAGACGAGTTACACACACACACACATACACCAAGACATTATTTCCACACTAATGTAAGACAAAAGGGAAAAAATACTAACAAAAAATTCAACCCAGTACCACAGTAATGACAATTGCGAGCGTTCTGTTTTGCGCCAGTTCCGCCACCCATCCCACGGTTCTTGCAACCATTGCAATAAATCAATTTTTATGCTCACTCGCTCAGTCGGGCCGCTTCTAGCACCCAGCTACCCAGCAGCAAATCGCAACGACGACACCGATCGCGATCGAAAATGGAATTAGAAACCGAAAAAACGAGTAAGATGGATTCAACCCCGTCCTCGCATGTTGTAATGCAATGGTGAGCTTTTCGGTGAGCTCTGGCGCTAGTTTCCCCGTCGAGAGTTTCCTTCACGCCATAAACAAAACGCGAAAAATTGCATTCCCCCCACTTCTTTCGTGTGGCATCGTGGCGCGTACAATGGAACGATTGCAAGCATTCAACTTTTAACACATAAACCCACCGAACACCGGGAGGCTTCTGCAAGGCGGGTGCAGGGAAGGCACCAGTAAAGCAGGAGCGTGTCAGTTTTCCGAAAAAGTTTGATTGATATCGTACAGTCGTGAAATCGTGAACCGTGTATCGGCCTGTCTGTATGGCTCGGCTTCCAGTCGCTTGGAAAACTGTTGCAATCGTTGAAAACTGTTTCCGGTTCCGTGAAACTGGCATAAACATACCTGTGTACTGGTGCACAATAAGTTAACAAATATACTCGTACTGAATTTATGTCCCCTCAGTTCAAAGGCATTAGGTACCAATTTTTTAACGTGGAACTAAATCTTCTTCCGCTGGCTTTAAATAAACAAGCATGCTTGAACATCCCAACAGGATCTCCAACACGAAGTTGAAAACGTTCACTTCCGCCCCTCCTGGGAGCGCTCAAGATGCTGTGGATTAGATTCATCCCAACCAAACACGGCACACATCGTACTTCTCCTCCCCTGCTTCGAAATTCGGAATTGTACGAAGCTATCTGCAATAACCAAAAAAATTGGACCACATTTGAGCAAATTTTCCGGCCCCGAGAAAAGAAACAGCAATCATGCATCGTACTTTTTCCTTTCCTTTCTCATTTATTCATCTGAACGCTACAATCTTTTATTCAGCTCCGAGTATTCCCACCAGGGCACACAATTTTCCCCGAAGGACATGTGAAGGTTTTGTTGCTGGTGTGCAGGAGAACCCATCGCGGTCGTTGGGGTCGTTGGATTGTCCGATCGAGAAAGGAATATTTACCAGGTAAAGATGGTTCTGCACTTGAAATTTCGGTTCGCACTATTTATCGTAAAACAAATGCAACAAAGGCCTCCCCACTGCTTCAAAAAGATCGAAACCTTTTCAAATTATTTTTTTACTAATGCAAAGTGTTGAAATGGGCTGTGGACTGCTATGAAGATTACGTACATTAGGGCCAATAATTATGAAATGTGCGTTACAGGCAACCTGACAAAATGTTACAATTGCAAAAAATATTTCATTGAATGCTCAATTCATAACAAGGACCGTATATGCTGCTGTCTGCATAGTCTCCTTGATGCGCTTTTTGTCGGCTGATGTGCGAGCTTTTCAACGTTCTCATCCTGAGAAGAACCAACACAAAGAGAGTCACGGAATATTCATGTTTTATTGAAACTGTAGCACCGATAGAATCCTGCAAGCAAACTCTCCCCAAGAGTGAATGGCAACGATGATGATTTCCCACCGTACAGCGTTGGATTGGTGGAAGCCCTGTAGCTATTTCAAAAGTTGTTCCCACTGTGGCTTTTATTTTTACGTTTATCCTCGACGTACGCTCTTCCGACGATCATTGAAAGGACAATGGACAGTAGAAAAAAGACTGAGGGAAAAGCGAGAGTGAGAATCTAGTGCACGACCAAATAAACTACCATCAGGCTAACGCTCCGTTGACACGTTTGTGTTCGAGAGTGTATTATGTGTAGAATGGAAACGGGCACTCTCCCCGGAAGTTTCGAACGCTCCAGGGTATGTTTGAAATTGTCTCGCAAAGTTACTGCGGCCGCATGGAAGGGAGGCGGGGAGATACGGTACAAGGATTAAAAATCCTCCCACACCATTCATTGCGGTCGATGCTAGTCGAGATTCATTTAGCATTCCGGCTATCCAACATTCCAACAGCCGGGGAAAGTTTTATAACTCGTGCCGGCGCGGTGAAACCGGAAGTTTTAAAAGGGCCCTTTGTTGTGGTTAATTTAATTGGCACTGTGGGACTGTATGTGTGGCTGTATACTGCCTAATGGTTGCAAAGGATGTGTGAATAAAAAAAGCTTGTTGCAAATGATCAGCACATGAGCAGCTAGTCCAAATCCACTGTCCATGAATGAAAATACTCCAACTAACTGCGAATATAAAAAGATAAACTAAAAGACGCCTATCAAAAACGTAGACACTTCGCAACGGCATGTCACCGGCATGATAAATCGTCTTTTAAAGTCATTACATGCACATCACCGCTTGCTTTCCCCCAACGCACCGGAAAGACTTGATTTATCTTCATTATTGTTTCATAATTTAGCCAAATCAACGCCATTGCGTCACTATTTAATTATCGAATCAGTGACCGCCACACCGGCACGGCAAGTAAAATGTTAAGAAACGAGAATTTTCCCACCAGCTTTTTATGTCCGAACCAAACACCACCATACACACATACAACAGGAAGAACCATGAAAAAAGGGCTTTATTCTCTACTACACGACTACCCAGACCGACAAATACTGACGTAGTTTCCATTTTGGCTCCTCGTTTCGACCGTCATCAATTTGCCCATGTCGCGGAACACCGTACACTTCCCTTACACCTTGCGGTGCTGTGCTGCTCCCTTAAATGACTCAAGCGTTTTATGAAAATGTGCTACCGGTAATCCGAAAATTCGACTGCTTAGCCTGCATCTGGGGAAAGTGAGGAAGAAAAATAAAGGAGTAAAAACCTAAACCTTCGCGTCGAGCGGTGTGCCGCCTCCAAACACTGGTCAACCTTTCCGGGAACCCCTACGGTATGCGCGAAGTTTTCATCCAATCCTTATAACCAGCCATGGCCGTTCATATTGCTTTCTACATAAAATCGAAAGAAGAAGAAATTCAGCAAGGTAGGTCCTTTTTTATTGACCCCTTGCTTCTTTAGCTTCACACATTGTATTTACCTTCAGCTGCCTCCTACAATTCGAAGCATACGATGGAAAACGAACGCTGCCTATGTGCAAAACAGTAGCACGAAAACGTGTGAGAAACACGCAAATTTTTCCGATTGCCCGGTAGCGCAAAAGTTATTCGGACACCAGTAGTGTCTCAAAAACTGAAGAAATCCTTTGAAAAGACTATATACAAAAACCGAAAAACGGTTGCGGATTAGGACGGAGCTGGTTAAAAAAGCACATGCAAACAAAGACAGAAAGACCCTATGGGCCAAAACTGTTGTGGATCAAAGATTGACGTCTATCTTTTTTTATAAAATCAAACTTCGTCAGATACATGCTTAACCCAGTGTTCGATAAAACCACCGCGAAACGCGATTCTTCCGCTACCAGATACCCGAAACTCGATTGCATCTTCCGAACGGGGGTTTTAGTAGCTATGTTGGCGCAGGAAATACATCTGACCCACTTACTGGAAAGGGTCAAAGCCGTCGTTAGCAAAGGTGTTTCCAGTGAATCAATATAAAAAAGAAACACTTATCCTTTACACGTGCCGTTACCGCAATAAGACACCTTTCTCCCATCTTTTTTTTACCTCCAATTAATTTTAGAAGTAGAAAGCGCAGATTTTGAAACGTTGATTTGGGTCGATGATCCGATTGGTTCCGCTGTTGCAGGAAGAAAATCACAAAGAGCATGCGATTCGTCAAATTACTTTCCCTATTATATATTTGAAAAATAATACGTTTACGAATTGTACTGTATGTTCATAAAAATACACAGGGTGTAAGTAGACTTAAGGAATGATCCTTTTTTGTAGGTAAATAAAAGCTTTTCGTAAGAAAATTTTAATTTATTGCCCTGGCACGGGACATGCTTTTCGTTTCAATGCTGCCGGAAGGATTAGCAACAAAATGTTTACCTCTTTCTGGTATAACACCCAATCGAAAGGGTGTCTGAAAAACGCAAACACAAACAATCCAACCCAATGGGTAAAGTTCTTCGGAAAAATAAACATATTACGATGAAATTTCTACTCACAGTAGCTCAACGCGCCCAGGCCCGGGCACAACCACGGTTGTCGATGGAAAAACTTTTCCATTCCGCGCAACGCGACCATGATGAAGATGATGATGCCGAAAAGTTCATCACACGTACACCCATACACACTAATACATTCAAGTGTGATTTACCAGATTTAATTAGCTCAACAAAATGCGAACCCGTTGACGTTGGCAGTTTGAGAGAAGAAAATCGGTTTCTCATTCGGAGCTCGTCACATTCTGACGCTGTGATAGTATCTGTAGTGATCGCAAAATCATGATTGCTAAACTCTTTTTATCGAGGAAGTGAATGGCATTGTGTTACATAATCCGTCCGGAAAAGTTTTTGCTTAATCGAAAAACCAACCAGGACAGATGCCGTGTCCTGTCGAAACGAGTCGCACCAGCACACCTTCCTGAGAGGATTTCCAATGTAAACATTGAAGAAAAATTGACGAAAAATATGGAACGTGACTGAAAATGAAGGGACTGAAATTAAAATTCAGAAATGTGGAAAAAGAATTGAACAAAGACAAGAAAATTGGACACAGTTTGTTTTGCCAGCAACATTGGAAATCGCATTTAGAGAAATTTGGATAACTGCTAACGAATGGTAATAATAAAAATATTAATAACCTAAATAATTCGCAAGAAAATTTCCACAAATTTATCTCCCAGTATCCATTATTATCCCACCACCAATAACCGCTCGGTTTTAACATCGTTGTATTGAAAATACACGAACAATTACAACGGACCACTTAGCTCTTCTTCCATGAGCGCCACCCACAAGTTGGACACGTTGGAAAATTAATTATCCTGGCACTACTGCCTGGTGCAGAAAATGGTACCGAATAGCATAACGTGTGCTAACAACACGAACAACCAACAACTAGCATATGATTTATGATCCACATCATCAACGTCACCGCGGATGTGCTCCTTTTTTATCCGTATTCTTTTTCCGTAGCTGAAATGGTAACGCCATTTTATACAAACTCCTTATAGGTACAAATTTGCAAACACACGCATACTAACTCACCCGAATAATTTACCATCGAACACACGCACTCACGCTTCATCATACACAGAGATAAGCGAGTAAAAAGTACGGAGAGAAGGCAGAATAAAATTCTTCAATTTCCACAGAAAACGCACGTAGCGGACGAACGTTCTGGTGCGAGGGCGCACAGCAAGATTGAGAGCATTGACTTAATGACAGTTTTATCGCTTGTTCATGCGCGCGACATCGCCGGACGCGACCGGAGAAACGCGTCGAGGAAGGCGACGCCATCAGCGGAAAAGATTTACGATGTGTTTTACTTCCACTGACTGGGCTGCCAAGCTGCGAACATAATGGCTGGGAAAATGTTTGATGCTCATCTCATTAGCCACTCACTCAGCAGCTGCCCTTGCCTGCGTAGGATTTTCCGGATTTCCGGCTGTACGCAAACATGCGCGAACGAGAGCAACGCGTGAATGCCAGTTTGGTTATGAAAAAATGATCTTGATATTTTAAAATCAATATAGTTATAATTTCAAGACCAATAAAAAGTCAATAAAAAGAATGCAAGTAACTCGTAAGTTTTCTAAATTGCCCTTCATATGATAACAGAAACAACAATTATGAGTTGTAACAATACCAAACATACGTAATATATGAACTTCTAATAATATGAAGAAAAGAATAACTTAAAAATATTCAAATTCATCGCTCCTTATTGTGTCCAACTGTGATTAAACATACCACCATTTAGTTATGTAACCCCTGGGGCACTTCCCAATCGGTAAATAGTACACCCACTAGCAGCACGAAAAAAAACTTGTTCGCGCTTAATATGCGATGCATATCCGAGACGAATAATGCATTCTATGACAAACGCTAGCTTCCCCAATAATGCATTCTATGGCAAACGCTAGCATTCTGATTCCCGTATTGGAATAATGCATTCTATGACAAACGCTAGCTGATCTCTTGAATTCTCGGTGGAGTTGAAAAATGCTTGGAATATCTATATCATCCTACGTTCCAATGTAAGCAAACAAAAATCAGAAATAACGTCTATTTCCTCTACTGTAATGAAGTTTCTTTGTTCTCACCGGGATAATGAAGCACAGTCATTGCATTACTTCATATAATTGGTTTGTATCAATATAAAATAACGTTAATCTTATTCGTACGTTAATCTTATAAAATAACGTTAACCCAGAATCAACGATGACAGTAATCTGACGGTGGAGAATGTGAAAATAACAGTGAACAACATTTGCTACCATGGAATCGTAACAGGAGCGAAGGATTTGATAAAAATGTTCTATATACAGACACCGACAACAGATTTTCGACAAAGGCAAATCACTCACAGCAGTTGAGCGAACGTCCAATAATAGAAGTCCGACGAAACCATAATTCAGAAAATCAAATACCCTATTTATGCCTGAATACACTAATGAATTTACTGATGGTAACTGGGGGATGTAATGATCCTCGCCAAACAAATAGTACCCTAATCAATATCACCGGGGTAGCGCGATTAGATTGGTCCCTGCCTGCTGGGTTTTCCGATAATGTTGCTGCTAATCAAAGCAATCGGACAAGATGGGATCACCGTGGGAGTAAGCGCTATATTTATGCACACCCAATGTACCAAACCCCCGAGACTTTCAACTCTCTTGGAATTCAATCGATGTGCCAGAGCTTTCGTCAGTACTCTACCTTCCACTAGCGTCGGCGACCATTTTCCAAACAACGCAACGACGATGCGATTACGATAAATAATGTCGCTCTGATTCCTACCTAGCAACAAGCGGCAAAGATGGAAACCATCTTATGCAAAGTAATAACATCCGGTTGGCATAAACTACTCTCACAGTGGCATTGCCGTTTGGCTATGATTAGCCTATTAATAGGTCGGTCGTCTGGATTCAAACGAATTCGGAAGGTTTTGTATTTGATAGCGTTAATCTAATATCCAAGCAGCGGCGTCAGCTTCAGCGGCAGGTATCAAGAAGGCTGGTGTATTCCACATAAACATACCCCCCGCCACTGTTTCCATGGTATCAGGGTAGACACAATCGAGAGAGGATTTTCACGGAATCTTCCATTATGCCAGTGTTTCCTTCCGCTTACAATCACTGTAGGTAAAATGAAAAGGTATATTCAATAACTTCCCAATAGGCAGGTTCGCTACGTGATTAAACCCGTGTGTTTTATTCATCACAGTAATAAGTAGCATCGAAACAATTGCCCCTAAAGCTCAATCCATCATCAAATCGAATAGTAATTAACAGAAGCCCGGAGCACTCCATCATTACCATACAATCACAGCTTTAGCTTGCAAAGGACATTCAGAAGGGCACCCGAAGGATCGATGCCCGATCGGATGCTTTTAATGTCTTGAATATTCGGAGAACCCAGAAATGGTCATTTGCTTGATTTAGAGTATCCGATTATTCCCACAGCAAGAGTGCGATAAAATACACACCAGCGAATGAAACTAATCAAGATATGACTTCTTCAGCCCAGTTACTACCCCGCAGTTCTTGTGGTACTACCCCCCATTTCAAGCGGTGGATGTTTGTGAACCCAATGGGCACATTTCAGAGCACACATTTTTCTGATGTTGTGTCGTTTGGGTCTTTTTAAATACATAATGTTATGAATATTAACGTCCAGATCCTGGTGCCGCCGACGCCAAGTTACATGAGGTTGGTAAAGAAAACATAATCTTAGTTCTTGGTATAAGCGGTTTCTTTTTCTTCCTCCATTCCACATGGCAGTTGTATACGTACTGTTGGTTCGTGGAAGTAGGAGTTATTTTATTTCCCTCCGCTAACACTTTTCTGAATTAATGAATGGGTTTTCCAAACGGTATGCCCTCATTAATCGCAACAACAGTCGTCACATAAAACCATTGGCATTTATAAGATTAAAAAAACCAATCGAAAACGCAAAATTACCAATACTTATTCGCAGACTTCTATACATTTGTAGGTCGGTCTACAACGTCTCTGCTTAGTAGCTTTGTGTGAGTTTTCATTCTATCCATGCCTTAATCCTTTCCATAGTGTATCTTAGAAGCAAATATTTGTACCCAAATCCTATCAACTGTAAAAGCCCGTGAATTCCACACACAAACTATACAAGATGCTTAAGTTATAAAACATTTTGGTAATTATGCACCAAATAAGGATAGTCCGAATATGAGAAAAAACTATCTTTTTACAAATAGACCTTAAGCTTTATGACAGCTCGATTAAAAACGAAACACTTGAAACGCTGCGTATTCTGCTCAAAAAACCTAGACTATATCACGAATTTCGCTCCGTTGTGTTGGTCGAATTGTACAATTTCAAACCATCAAATTACTAAACCAAACACGAAAGGTTTACATAATGAATTTCATCGCTCTCTATCCATTTCCTATACATTCAATCACTGTCGCAGCGTGCAATAGAGAAACGCGCGATTAGATCTGCGATTCCACACGGAACCTGGAAATGGTTTCGCTTCGAGGTTTAATCATGCTTAAAGCTTTAGCTTACCACAAGAAGGATTACTCGGAAATGGAGCATTATCGGAATGCAGCAGAGACTGTAGCGAGAGTGTTGTTTTTCCATTTTCACCACTTATATACGTACTACAACCTGGTACCTATACTCAGCGTCCAGTACGGTCGATTTTGGAGAAAAGGGTTGGGTGATATTGTGGACAAAATATACCAATGTGTACACAATAACCCAAAAAAGCTAATCAACTAACTATGTTGTAAATATTAACCAAACATGTGATTTAGTCTAATAAGTTTAATAAATCCGCACTTTGAATCCAACCGTTTCTTCCGTTCCTTCAAGGATTCTTCCGTTTCTCGGTACTTAAACACTGTGAAGCTCCACATAAAGAGAGGAGCTTCGAATGTGGAGAAAAAAAGTCTTCTCAACAATCATTTTTAACGCTACGGATGTGTAGGTCTGGCCATCGCTACCGATCGAAATCACTCATTATTCAGGTGGTAACGATAACGAGAGTCTTCTTGAGGCGGGTTAGAATCAATAATACATTTGCACCCAACTCCTTTCCACTACGCTCCTGGGGAAGTCTTGCTTCAATGTTCGATGTAACATTAGGTGTTCCATTTCACAGATTCCAACACAATAGGAGTAGAAGGTTTTGGTTTTGCTCATCCTTTGGTATCTAGTTTTGTTTTGCTTCGTTATCGAAGTGTACCGAGAAAATTATGTTGCTACTCATGCTACATAGCTGGCCGACAGTAATCTCCTATCATCAACTAACTTTGTTAAGTGGTTATGGTCCATGGATTGTTAGTTGTTTGGTTGTGCACCTGCATGTAAAAAGGAGTGACTGTGCCAGCCAAGCTCAGTTTGGTTTGGTTTGGTAAACTCCCTGCCACGATCATCAAGGCTTTCATCAGAGAACAACCGATAGCGAATAGAGATACTCAGCGAATGAACACGATCTTGACATGATAAGAGCATAACATGAAATCGCATCATTAGAGCGTGTAGCGTCGTTATGGAAAGCACGATAGTATACAAACACATCTTCATGGTTATTTCATGAAAGCATCGATTAACCACGAAAAAAAGGGACATAGACAATTTGACGTTCACTTTTAAAAATATTTCTCTGTTTGAACATTTTAGTCAAAGATTCTGTAAACTAAATAATAAAAAATATATGGTACATTCTCTGATTGTTTTGCTTTCCAGTGTATCATTTTTATCGTCCATTATATCAGTGAAAGACTTCGCCATGCTGCTCAAGTCCCCACATACAACTTATATCATAGTAAAGGGAAAGCACTTTTGCTATCCACTAAATTGGAAAATAAATCGCAACCGCCTTAGAATGCTTCCGTCAGCTCGTGGTTCATTATATCGAAACATAAATAAAAAAACATCACACGAAAGCACAAAATGCAAGACAATGCTTCATCATCATCATCATCATCATCATCCGCGTCGCTACTCTACTTACTCTACTTCTCCCCCGACCTTCCACCATCTCTAGAATCTACTCTAATGCAATCGCACTTACACGATCCTTCCACACTCTGCTGTCGAAAGTAAGGCTGTGGCCACTGATCCGAACCGCCCCTGCACAAGACCGATTTCTTGAGTGAAGCGTAAATGCATTGAAACAAGTGCATCACACACGCCCTTCTTCCTCCACGATCCACGCACAACCACATTCGGCCACGGCTGGCTACACCCCGTATATGTGGGTGGAGGAAAATCCACCCATGTAGGGTGAAGCATCGAGAGCGGCACCGATTTCACTTGCACAGTTGAACAATGCACTTCGTCCCTTCTTCCGTCCTCAATTCGCCGTAAAGCGTAATCGACGCTGCACTGCTGGATGAAATATCCGGTGCAGTTTAGCATCGCATTGCAGAAGAGAGTGCGTGCGTCGTGCCGGCTGAATGAATAGTAATGTATTCGTCTTTCGTGTTAAGAAAAGGTAAATTTTATATTAAGACAAAAAAATGAACCAAAGTTGACATAAAAATTTACTTCAAACGATTTTCCAATAATCCATACAATATTAGAAAAGGATTTAATTGTTTTTTCAGCCCCAACCTTTTTAATTTACTACCGTATCTTGGTGACCATTACTATCATCCAACACGGCGCACTTAATCCTCCAAAACGACAAATTAAACTCAATATTCTAAAGGGCGTGCCTGGCCGTCACGCACACATGGAAGCAAGCCAGACAGTGGAATTGAAACAAGTGGGCTTAATAAATTGATTATTTTTGACAATTGTGTTTTCGTCGCCTGTTCGGTTTTTGTCTTCCAGCAGCATAGTTTATTTCTCTTGCTTCCAAACGGTTTTGGTCTCTTATAAGCACGAGTGCAGGCAGTTTTTGAAGACCTCGAACTTACTTCGGTTTGAAGTGTTTTATTGTTAATATAAAAAATGCTCTGAACCGCTTAATGGACACATGCACATTTTGAAGTGTTTTCCGTATTATAAACGCCGAGAAGAATTAATTTATTTTTCGTTCATCGCACATACAGAAATAAATTAATTAAAATGAAATAAAGAACCATCAATCTGTTAAAATTTGGTAGATACCTCAGAGACTTAGTTGCCTAATAAATGCAGCCTTAAGCAAAATAAAATACGTTGTGTTTGGGTTCGTAAAAGGCAAAACATAAAACGGCTGTGCATATATATATATTCAATTAATTAATTCTTTAATGAGCTCTGTTCTGTAACGCATAGCCAAACTGCCAACACATATATTGACGCATGAAATGTTTCAATTTATGAAGATTGTTCAACACGATCATTATGGCAATGCTCGGTATTTGCAAACCTAAAATCAGATGACACTTTAATTGTTTACATAGCATGTAATGGATAAAAAGTTTCGTATGAAGAATAATAACGGCATCATCTGACCAACGCATCGCATAAAATGTATTTCCAATTACATTTTAGCCGCTCAAACGAACAAATAAACAAAATTATTTTCTGCTGTTTGCTTAAGACAAACACACATTATTTTCACATTTCACCACCAATACCAAACAATGTTTTGCTTAGCACCACCAATACCGACTTCCTTTCCAGAAGGGACAGCAACACGCAACACACAAAGCCTTCCACCAAACAATACGGGTGTTCAGCTGCGGGGTGCGGCAAGACCCGTACAGGGAGGACGTGGTCAATAAATTGATGACGCTGAAAATTGCTGCTGGCTAGGATGGAAACTGTGCCCCTGTCCATAACGTGTCGCGTCGTGCGCCTTGATCAGAACGAACGAACGCTCCGGCACACATACAAACACAGCGGTATAGCATAATACATGTCGTCGACCCGCCGCCCCTATCATTATATCACGTCGTGTGCATATCAACAGCAGCAGAATGGAGTCAGTTTCGTTTTTTTCTCACTCTGTCTCTCTTTCCCAGCGTTATGTTTAATCAGCTTAAATTGATTTGTTTTCACGATCACTCGCGGTGCGCACAATAAAGAGTTTAAAACGTGGACATTGACAAACAATGCAAGGCGAATAAGTTATCATCGGATAACATATTCTTATTAAAGGCTTTTCTTAGGCTAGCAAATAGTAAAAGTTTGGAATTTGTGCCTCGCAAAGCCCATGATAAATTTTAAACAAAATCACACCAGTTTGGAACCTCAATTTATTGGCATGCGAGAGCTACGCTCAGTACCAATAACGCACGACCCAATTGAATGGAAACGCAAGTCCAAAAGTTTCGTTACGCTTTCACTGAAAAAAAAAATCATAACATGCCGTATCGACTTGTTGCGGCGCTTTGTACTTGATTGCCATTACCGCACGCGGAAGTTCTATCGACTGCCGTCGTGTGTCTTTTGCGCGTATGACGAGAGACACGGCATTTTAGTTCCAATTGGGTTGGTCGATTAAAATTTTCGAAATCTCTTCATGCACGAGGAGGCCCGTGTGCATTGGCTGCTTGGATCCATTGCCCCAATACGGCTGACACTTGTTGCATGACTGTTTTGGAAGCGGGCAGTTTGGTTTGTGTTTTATACATCGGTTGGTTTAAAAGCGCCATGTTCGATCGATTTTGTACCCTCAAAACGTTTGTCACCGTTTATTATGCCAATAGTTTTAGTGAAGTACGTATATCCGTGGTGTTGATTAGGTAAAAAAAAATCAAGATATTAAGGTATGAAAAACATGCGAATAAAACAACGCTTAAACGTTGTTGATAGTATGGAATGTGTCTTAATTCACTCATCCAGCTTCGGTTTTTACATAATCTAACATCGAAGTAACTACTGGTTAGCTCAAGTGCGTCATGGCGTAAAAGTTTGGATCTCCCGTATCCAAATGTTTTTTCAGCGTTTACGGAGGGCACAGTTGTTCAATAAGGACAGCAAGAAAAGTAAGATATGACGAACCAGCGATTAATAGTCGAGTTGACGAGCAAACGGTGGAGAGCAGGCTCAAATCAAGGGCTCTTCTTGTGCCGGCCCAGAACATTACACGATGTGCACGTTGTTTCTTCACTATTTCCCTCCCCATTTACCTACCACCGGAGCAATGCTCTTCCACAAACCGAGATGAGAACTTTGCGGGAGCAGCAAGGTGATTGCCCTCACGGCACAGAGCGCTCAGGGAAACCCTGACGGAAAACGGATTATCTACGGCTACAGCACAAAGCGGCTCTCATCCACCTTGTGGTTATAAGATGTTTTTATTCAAACCTTACAAAAGCTCTAGCTAAAGCGGTTTGGCTGGAGGGAAGAAGAAAATCTGGAGTCTCGATTATCTACGACGGAACTCCTCTGTGCACGTTTAATCGTGAAGGCAACGGGCAGACAGGCAGCAATAACAGTGTCACCGCCGAACCGGAATCTTGCCGTCGAGGAAAATCTCCGTTAGAAAGCATCAACGATTCCAAAACGTACCGTTTTACCTTCATCATCTTCAAAGCTGCGCAATCCATAACTTCCGCGGGATACTGATGTGTAACGGCAAATAGGAATTTTTAAAGCTAGAGTAATCAACAGATCCGTGGATTTGGCAGCTCGCTGGGTTATGAAAGCGCTACATTCTCGTCTTGCAAACTGCACATCTTAACCAACCTACGCCCAGGTTGTACAAATATTTGCAATTTAATTGAAACTACCATTTAGAACTCAGGGATACTGTTCTCTTGAGGATACAAGCAAACGAAGTCTCCAAATACGTATCAGAAGTTCATCGCCGGTGAGAAAGTTTAATGGAGCTCTCCCAAGGGAAAGGTTTCTTACGATACATCCGTACTCCATATAGTACGGTGGCTTTGCCGATGAATAACTCATGGAGGAGCATCCATTCCTTTTTTTTTGTTGATGTGCGGATACGGCTGAGAGGCTCTTGACGACCGTGACGAGAAAAGCACTAGAAAATAAGTAACGCAACGAAGAACAAAAATGAGCCGGTGGTCTCGGACACCATGGCGGTAATGGCGGCTGAATTAAAAAAAAGCTACGGCACACATAACGGAGGTGACTGCATCAAATATCGTTAAGATCTTGCCCATGCGTGCGATGAGATAAAGCAACTAATTACGAGCTTCGTGGATAATACCGTCCGCGCGAGAAGTCTTGCGAAAAAGGGTCATTGATACTGGCGCCAGATTTAGACAGCGTCTGAAGACACTTCTGGCTTGAGCTATCAATTTGAAACAGTGTTAGAGAAATAGTGCTTAATGGGTAAAAGCATAGGTAGCGCAAATAATTGTAACTTCGATCTTATGTAGATAGTACAAACAGGAGTTATGGTCTTGAACCACAACATAGTTCTCACACGTTAAAAATCTTTTTTTCAAAATGTAGGTTAAAGCTTCTTAAAAATTTATGAATAACTTGCGCTGGCTATCTGAAAACTCTATCACGAATATTGATATTAATCTTCAGAACTAACACCTAAAATGTAAAACTTATCTATAGCACACCGTACCAGTTATACCTAGCTCGGTTTTGCAACACTTGGTATGTGTTATGGTGCGTATGTTCCATGTGAGTGAATTGTTCTAGTGGTTGGTTTCCGGCGTATACGCCCCAACACAGACCTACGTGCTAAAGACAGAAGTCAACATGCGTAGAGTGAGCACAAGTGTTTCACCCAGCCAAGCACATCAGCACACACGAAAACCCAGCCAATGGGGGGAGGGGGGGGGGAGGTGATGATTTAGCCACGGAAGTCTCGAAAGTGGAAAGGTACACAGTTGGAACCGCGCACACGCACACGAATCATCGTATGCAAGCAACTACGCAAGAAAAGAACGCACACGCAACATTAAATCGCACGACCGACACCTCTTCAAAGTCCACGCCAGTTGCCGTCAAACGGCCATGGCTGCACGTAATTTGAGGATCAATCTTAAATAGGCCTAATGGAATGAATGGTTCATGGGGGTAGGTGTAAATCGGCTGCGGAAACTAGTGCCTACTGAGGGCAGCCCCACAACAGTACACATACATACATCGGTGTGTGCCCAATAAATAAATTAAAAAAACTGGCGTCATTGCTGCTGACTCCTCGAAAAGGTAGCTCTTCTCTGATTGAATTACCGCCTGGCAGAAGATGGATATAAAGCTAACTTACCAACCCATCCCTTTCCCGCTGGTGGTGCGAAAGTGGGGGATACAAACAACGCAAGACTCGGCGGAAACCGCGCGACGAGCACACGCAGATGGAGGACGCGCAGGGAACCGCGCCACCGGCGTGTCCGGGAGGGCGGCAGACCGTGCGCTGCGCGCGCCTGTAGCCTCGTTTTACTGTTAGATTCAATGAACTTTTTACGCGTTCTTTCCCGATCCGTGCTTTATTCTTTGCTCTCTTCTCTCGCTCTCGTTTTCTTCACTCACGCTTTGCTTTTTCTCAAGCGTACGCGTGTGGGGGAAGAAGCGAAATGATGATAATTCATGCTGTGTTTCTTGCTCACTTCAGCTTTAGGAGAACTTTTTTCTGTTCACTTCCCGTACTACATATATTTCCATTTCCCTCGTCATGGCCACACGATCGTGGACTACATCCCACCGGGGAGTTCCAACGAGATGGAAAGAGGCAATAGAAAAATGTAAAAGCAGGGAGAAGCAGTAATAGTAACCAGCGGCTAGCTCTTGGAGGTTTTGGGATCTTACACCAATTATTGGGCGAGCGAATTATCCAACTGTAGCGGGGGAAGAAAAAATGGGCACAGCACACATCGTACATTGAATAATAGTAACACGATGATCGGCAGTTTGTCTTGCACGCGTGAACGATCCTCAGCATGATCATTATCAGCCGGAACCTAGTAGTTTCACGAGTGAAAAAAATGTCTTGTTTTGTTCGCAGATTAAATTAGATCTTCTGCAGGTGGCAGCATTTTTCAACCAAGTGTAGTATTACGAACGAAAGGGACATGAACATGGAGTCAGACATCGTCAGACAAACAAACGAGAGTGAACTTGTTGAAGAAAAAAAAAACAATATGTCAGAGTCAAGTTTGATTCATTTTCAAAAGATATGATCTCTAAAAAAAAGGTTACGATATATTTTCCCTAAATTGCATATTTTTCGAGCATGAACAGGAGTGTGAATTATTAGCAGCAACAAGAGTGCAACTCCTACATACTAAATTAACTTTTTATCAGTTTACAATTTCATCAAGTGCTGATTTTATACGGACTAAATCAGAATTAACTTTAAACGGACAGGATTGTAATCAATCACAACTAAAGGAATATTCAAAAATTATTTTACACTAGTTGGTATCAAAGAAATGTTAGACACATGGTTTTTTACCTCATTTAACCAGAGCAAATGAGAAGGTAATTTTGCGTATTCCACCATATCAAAGAGTCAGAAACGAAGCAGCCTCAGATCGTATCACTCGTTACATTCGCTCGACGGTACGATCTGATCACGATCACGAGACTCTTCGCTGTGCTGTTAGCACCTCTTTTGATGGCTTTTCCCCACACGATAGTCAATAATCACCTTTTCCTATTTCCGTTCCACCCGCGGGCAAGCAGAGGATAATCTCCGGCGATCGCTCATTCCTGTGAATGTTGCGTGGTGTTGGTGCTGCACAGCTTTTTTCCTCATCGCCGTTCGATGAACTTTTGGCTCGATTTCCTTCACATCCGGTTGATGATGAGTATTACCACCGGCATGGGTTGACCTGCTTGCTTGGTTGGTGTTTTGTGAGTGGATTTCTTCTCTATTTGCTCGATAATGAATTAGGATTTTCTCCCATTCTGTTGCACACTACACCAACCCGATGGATAACGCGATTCGAGTAGTTTCATTCACCAAACCGATTTTAGAACTCTTCCGCCAGTTAGTTGTACGGAGTTGTTGCTGCTGCAAGCACGAACTGATTGCACTCGGCAAAATCCACAACAGGGAAAAAGCCTTTCTCTTGCCGCAATTATTCGCAGAATGGTGGGAACGCTTTTCCGGTTTCTTTTTTTTTCTACTCCTTCTACTCGCTACTCCTGCGGTGGGTGGCAGTGGGCTAAAGGCACGCAAGTATTCGCACTCTTAAAATTCATAACGCTTAATGTTGCACACACGCACACACGCTTTACTGGGCGAGTTTTCTATACCCGGTAGCAGAAAAAATAATTCGTTTAGAAACTCGTTCACGGGGACGACGCCCAGTACAAAAAAAAAGCAAAATATGTTTGCGTCTCGAAACAGTGGGAAACCAGCTATAGGCTGGAAACTGGAAACCGAAAATAGGAAGAGCATACACGCGGTAAGCAACAATACGTCAAACCGCACTCTTTTTAATCAACACGAAACACACACGCACTGTTAAAACATATCACACAATTATTCCACACCGTACTTCCACTTCCACCAGTGCTGGTGCTCGCTCACCAGCGCTTGTGCTTGTGGTTTGTCTGCAACTCTTTCTTCCACTTCGACTGAAACACGTCATATTTCATACTAATAATCATTTACTCACATTAGTTGTTTTTTTATATCTTTCACGATAACTTTTAAGTGGAATATTCACGCTGAGAAAAAAAATTAACTACATTTGTATCACTTTCTTCGGTAGTCGTATTGGTTGGGGCGACAGCTTTTTTCGATAATAAAGCTAACGACATAAAACCACACGCTTTTCGATTCGTTGCACAGAGTGGGGTGTGCGGGCGAAGGGAGCATCAAAAGTGTCGTGATTCTAACGACACTTCTTCAGCACATTTCTCCCGGGCATTATTCATGAGCACACTTTTTTCGGGTTTGCTGCAACAGCAGCAGCAGCAGGGAAATCAATTTGATCGATCAACGATTATTGCATACCCGATGAGGCTATTACTATTGACACCGCCGCGTTGCTGCCTCTCGTTGCAAACCACACTCTAGAAAGTAACCATCTCTAACTGCCGGAAGTTCCTCTTTCCGTTCGATACGCAGAAACGCAAGGCAAAACTACACTCCACACACATCCGCAAGAAAAAGCACCAGCCAAATTTGCTACCCCCTTTCGTTTGGATGTTTTGCCGACACAACATGCCGGTGTTGGGTTTGTTTGGGGTTATTGTTATTATTATTATTTTTTTTGGTTCTTCGATTTCGTTTTTGTCATCCGATTTGATGTTTTCACTTGCATTATCCATATGACGATGGTCGAAAAGCAATTGGTGGTACCGATTCGGGAGAAGGCTTTGCTTGGGTACCATAAACAACCACATACTACATTGTGTTGAAGGGAAGGGCATATTATGGTAAGGACTCTCTTATGCCCCAAACGGTTGTGAGTAGTGGGGACACAATATTTCGATCTCCTTCTAGCTGAGAGCACATGCACACACACACACACATAATACATTTATATTGTCTCACACTCACGCGTACATTCCGTGTGGTTCCGCTGGTGGCTCCATTCTGCCCAGGTGGGTTATTTTGGAGAAAAGGATATAGGTACACACGCAATCGATGGCAGTAAAATAGAGAAACACCCAAACTGGGAAGCTTTTGTGCTATTGGTAGCTTTTTACAACAACAAAAAAATCGGAACCTTGTACAGTTTTTAACAAACTTAGTTTTTTTTACTGTTTGTTTTGTCACTCAAATATTGTTGGTTTTTGATTAGCGAAGGGGAAAAAACAGCATAAACGCGCGTAAACGCCCTACAGAGGTGGCGGTTTAGTGTAACAATATGGGAACCAATATCGGCGCTCAATATCATTCAACCTATCTTCTTTGCCTCTGTTAGTCTGCACAACCACTAAATTATTAAAAATTAATGACAGAAAATTTCGATTCTACCATACCGTGCACGATAAAGAAAAACACTCGCGAAAACGCTTCTGCACACACAGAATAACACTAGCAACAAAAACAGTAACACCACACAACCCCAGAGAGGTTGGCTTTCGTTCGACAGAAAGGCTTAACTTTTAATAAACTTTGAAAATTTAACTTTTTTACTACGATGCACACCGCGCTAATCCATCATCCCCAGAACTCAATCTGCACAATTGATGTAAAACCAATCGTGTATGAAAACAACGCGAACCCGGCCAGCAGCGCTGGGTCCGGTGAAAATGGTGTGTGATGTTGTATTACGTCCGAACGAACCGCGAATGAAATAAACACACAACCTCCGTGGCTCGAGCGCGTATCCGACGAACGACGATGTGTGTTCGTGCGAGCAACCGAAGACACGAACCGGATCCGAAGCGAACAGAGCATAAAACCAACCAGCTGTGGATGGGCAGGAGAAGAAGCAACCAGCTGCGCACCCATTTGTAACACCGCTGACAGGGCGGAAAGTTTGACAGCCCTGAACGCGTACGCTCTCAATTTTCCACGAACTCTCTCACGTCATTACACCGCTTGGCTGCGTGTGCATGTGGCAACTTCTCTCGCTTTTCCCGTGTTTCTCGGAGAGTTACGTACGTGCTGTGAAGAAATGCGTTCATCTCGTTCACGATCATTATTTACTGCTGGATGTGCTATTTCTTTCTCGCACACACATTGTTGTTGTTCGAGGTCAAAAGAGAGAAATTTGTTTGCCATCTCTCGCATGCCGATGGTGCAGACTTTTTATCCAGCTGATTTACAGCAAGGGACAAAGTTTTAGGTATACCGTTTGTTGTTGCGAGGACCAGTGAATTCCAGTGAACTGAAAAATTAAAATGTGCGGCTTTCAAATTATTGATAAAAATGCATTTTGCCTTAATTTTCTTCCCTTCAAAAAGGCATCAATACTAACGAATGAGTTCTTTTTACACCAAAACATAAAATTTTTCACATTTTACTTCAGCTCTCAATAGTAGTTTGGCAACAACTTGTCCCAGATTAGCAGTCGTTTAGCAGGAACTTAGATACGTGCATTAATCCAAATTGCACTGTTTAATATTTTTAAATCATTTTAAAAAATCCACTGAAATTGTTGTTTAATTTTTCTTACTTCAACAACAAAATACAGACAGGGCGACAAATGACCACTTGATTTGCAAGAGGAAAATTAAATTCATTATGCGTAAGCTTCACCTTATTAGCGAGCATTTGGTGTTACCAAAATTGTCAAATCATTAAATCTCATATTTCCTCGCTCGCTTAACACAAGATGGATTTTTCCATGTTCATGTGTGAGTGTGTACTACTATTAACGCATAGCGGCATAATGGACAACATTAGCGAGACGTCAACTAAGTGCCGTCTCTATTCTCTCTTTAGTAGGAAGCAGGATAACAAAAAGAAGTCAAACGAGCCACGACCCGGTACAAAACACGGCACAAAACCAACGCAACTGTCACTTGTTTGATGAATTTTAATTTATCTAATGAATCCATCGTCGCCGCTGATGGTGGCCAACATTGGGTGTATGTGTGTTTGTGCGTTATGGTCGTCACTTTTCACCACGCGAATGGGAGACTATTCCTCGTTCGGTTGGATGATTTTAGGTGTCTATTTGTTTTGCTTCCGTTAACTCACACAGCTGTCGTACACCAACTCGTACGTGCGTGTGCTTGTGCGGGTGTGTCTGATCTCATCAATCAATTTCCGCTTCCTTACCCCAAGCGAACACACATACACACGCACGAGTTGGTGGCTTTTTCTAACTGAGTTATGGGTTCGCAACCAGCTTTAGATGGCCCATTTCAGGCTCGTAAAAAGAAACAAAAATGAAGATCACGTAGCGATCTGATCGATTAGATTGTACGAGGGAGATATCATACCGCTATAGGAACTTTTGTTCAAAAATAACACAAAACCTTGTACCTAAAAATATTTCATATGATGTTAAAATGTAAAATTTCATGATGAAAAACCGAGTACGCATTTTCCAGATAGCCTCTTCTCGATATGGTCTGATGATGTGAAATACGTAAAAAGATTTCAAGGATCAATACGTTATATAATTCAATCGATGGAGATAAACTCGCCAGGCAAGGAGGAGTGCTCCAGTATGCAACAGTGACACGATCGGAAGAAAAATTAATGAACCGTTTCCGGATGGGAAGAGGTAGCAAAGTGTACACTTTCACATT
Source organism: Anopheles punctulatus (assembly GCA_000956255.1). NCBI lineage: Eukaryota > Metazoa > Arthropoda > Insecta > Diptera > Culicidae > Anopheles > Anopheles punctulatus. The sequence goes on from JXXA01013689.1 coordinate 22,317, forward strand.
TTTATTTATACAGCCAACAAGAAGAATATGCCACGTAGTTTCAATGGTGAGTGGTAATAAATAGA
>JXXA01013691.1:0-12506 GCA_000956255.1 Anopheles punctulatus
TTTGTGTGTGGTTTTGTGTTTTATTTGTGTACGTGTGGCTGAAAGGCGTAAAACTTCAATGTTGTATAAAGAGTTAAAACTACCACCCCAAATAGAAAGGAAAAGTGTGCGCGAGAGGCTCACGCGAGCAAGGATCAGTAATTTATAGATGTAGCAAGTGGCCGCGTGCGTGTAGGTAAGCAAGTACGACTAAAGGAATACGAACGTGTGACAAACCATTGCCGCATGCGGAGAGAGAGGGGGCCGCGTGGATCGAACGTTAGATCGTATAAGTATAAGTAGCGGAAAGAGGTGAGCAACACTAAACACTAAACTGTATCGAACCAGAAATTAAACGTTAGATAAGTGAAGGACGAGAAGACCATGCCATACGCGCGCGTGTGCGTGTGTGTTGAGGGAGTAGCAAACGGAGGAAAATAAAAAAAAAATCAAGACAAACCGTCAGTCCGTCGTGATTTTCCGTCTAGCGTGCGGAAGCAACATATGAGCATAGATATATATACATGATTGTAAGAACGATCGAACTGGAATGCAAAAAAGCAAACAAGCAAAAAAAAGCGGAATGCGTGAGTTACGGTGCGATGTGTGATAAAAGAAAAGAAAAACGAACGAACGCGAAACACAAGTTGGTAAAGAGTTAAAAGAAAGAAAGGGGTTAAAAACATGTTGTATAAAGATAAACCAGCAGGCCAGGGGTAGGGCGGAGAAAAGAAGGAAGGAGAAAAAATAACTAGTAGTCGAACAAAATAAAACACTAAAGTAAGAGAAAAACAAAAAAAAAACAACACACACACGCTGTAGGAAAAAAAAATACCGAAATCGAAACCGAAACGAACGTAACCGGTTGGGCCGATAAGGAGTGGATCGTGTATAAATCGACGTAAAATACTGCAAACGATGCAACCGAAACATGCAAACGAAATAGAGACAAACAAACAGTTGATCCCTCCTCCCTCCAGTGCTACCTTGGAAAGCAAGCAACACACAGGCTATAAACACCCGCAACATACCGAAGAGGTTTGATCTGATAGCATATGTAGCCATTTTCATGCTCCCGATTCCGTACAGCATCATCATCAACAACAACAACAGCAACAGCAACAAACAATACATAAGTCATAAAAATGCAATAGTTACAAAGCGCAAGAAGCAGCTTGCTCCCCCCGAAATGCAAATAAACAGAAGCAAGTAAAGAAGCATCCACAAAGCAAAACAATAGTACAGGAATATAAAACAAACACATATACATACCGCAACAGATTGCAACAGAGAAACCCCAGCGAAAGCAAAAACCAAACCCGGCTCCCGATGTGTTTCCTGTTGGAGCCCTAGTTTCCATTACATTACATTCACACACTCAAAACTCAAACACTCGACCGCCATCTCTCCGACATGTGCCGAGCAGGAATGCAAATAAACATCGAAAATATGACTGCAGCACTGCAAATGCATCGGAACGTGTGCAAATGAAAAAGGGAAATGAAACCTGCTGCCCAAATCTGTGTTTGTATCAGCAGATAATTATTAAACATACAAACAACAAATGAAATAGAGAAAGTAAGACAGAGAGAGAGAGAGAGAGAACGATAAGCGTGATTGGCAGTGAGATTACAAAAAAAGATACTCATAAAGCAGTCAAGTAAACAGATGTATAAATACATAACAAATGCAACTCAGATATAAACAAGCGGTAACTGAACAGAAAATGGCAAATGTAAGAGAGAGAGAGAGAGAGAGGATGAGAGAGTGAGAGTGAGTGAGAACAAGAGTTAAATAATAGAAATGGACAACACGAACCCTCTTTTTTCCCCACTTGTGTCCCAACACAACAAATGCATTCCAACAGGAGAACAACAACAGCAACAAGAAGAACAAACAAAGCAAACAAAACAAAACAGAAAAAAATAGTTAAAAGAGCAAAACAAAACAAACACAAAAAAAAACACATAACAAACAACCAAACCAACCCATTGTGAGATCGAAACAAAGAAACAAAACCTGCAGAAATAAACAGTTTTATCGTAAAAAAAAAGAAGTCAAATAAAAATTAACCGTCCTCGTGTGTGTGTTTGTGCTTTCTTTTTTCTGGCTCTTTTTCTGTTTTTAGGGCGTGGGTAAATATCACCTTCCATCTATCGGATCGATGATAGAAGCCACCATAATTTGTCCACTTCCGGTTCACTGGATGCTGCTGCTTTTGGGATGATGAGTTCGCGGAAAAATCTCCTCCTTTCCTTTGTGGTTTATGCTTTTTATTTTCTCCGCTCGATGTTTGTTATCTAACCATTGTTCGAGGTCGAATCTTCGGTAGCTTAAAAGCTTCATTCTGGGAGTCAATCGTTTCCAACATCTTCGAAAAGTGTCCGAAGAGGGATCCAACCCAAGGGTAAGCGGCGATCCCAATCGATAAGATATTGCTTCGGTGGTTTCTTCGGCACAGCGTCGAGGCGAAGCGGTCCAGGTGTAAGTGTCACATTTATTAACCTTTGTGTCGCAAACGCTCCGTTCTGCTGGTTCTCTATTAGCACTCCGCAGCATGCTCGATAGCATCTTCCATCAGTTGCCGATGCCGGACAGATTGGGCGCGCGTTTGGGCACACTAACAGCGCCACCCCTCGCGCGGTCCCTCGTTTTATGGCTTTGTAACACTTTGTTACACATTTTTACGAGCTACACAAAGCCGCAGGACCCTTTCGCTCTTCGGTTCGTACCGTTCACGGCGCGCTTAAAGTTCTGCTGATTACTCCCAAATTGCATTTTATTTAACTAATCGCCACCACACAAACCGACGGTGGTGGCACACATTTCCGCCGTTCAAATATTTATAACCACCGCTTTGCCGCTTGCTGGAGGAGAGTGAAAGCTTCGCCGGCTTCAATCGCTGATGGCCAACCACGCAGCTGCGGTCGATGGCGCACCGAAAGCTGACACTCTCGAGTGTCTCCGGACGCGACCGCTTCGACACACAAAAGCGGCCCGTTGGCTAGCTCGAGATGGGAATCGGGCTGCCTCGATGGGACGGCGGACTCCTTAACCTGGTGGCCTCGTAACGCCCGTGGTGGTCGAATCGTCGGTGCCCGGTGTCATTATCGCCCGAATCGCACGGTAATACTCATTACTTATTTAACTGCTGGTGTCTTCTGTCTGCCTGCGTTCGCATGCGTTGACACCTTCTTCTCTGGGCTGGTGGTCGGGTGTTTGTGGTAATGCGAGAAGCGTCGAGTAGCGTGCTTGGACGATCGCATGGTTTGGGATTTCGGAAGAGCATGTTTTCATCCCGAGCGTTATGAAGAATTTGGTGGCAAATTTTTGCACCAAACGATGAGTCAAGCGGTTTCAAAACTGTTGGAAGCTTCCCGGACATAACCTATAATTTTGTTTTAAAAAAATGTTACCTGCATGATTCAACCACTCATTAAGCGTAATAATCTCGAGCAAAACATGCATTCCCACGAATTTCCCCTGCCCGGATGATCTCATAGGACATTCCGGTGCAAACGCCGACATTCCAGCGAAGCCTTCCACGGCCGAAAAATGCGTGTGTGCGGGCCTAAACGACAGGAAATGCATGTTCGTGCATCAATCACAATCACTCATCGCGTTCGCCAAGAGGCAGAGGCCCGGGGACGTATCGACACTCTCACACACACGCACACACACGCGAGCGCGCTCACACGAGCCAAGGCTGCGTTGTAGCCGGGGCACGCAGTAACGCAAAATCATGACCAACATTTTGATGTATCACGATGTTGTGTACACCCCGGATGGAACGGCCGTTCCAATGACGGCGGACAGTGACGACGCGCGTAGTGTCAGTTGATTCATTTGCCACGACCAGGAGCGTGAGTTGGCCAGATTTTGGGCAGTTGGCCACACCGGGGCCAGTTGATTCTTGTTAAATGATCGTTTGATGATGTGCGATAACGCGTGTGAGTCATCGATTCTGTACGCGACGCCGGCCCGGGGGAATCGGTGTGATTGATTGGAATTGCGGGCAGGCCGCGGGCAAGACGACGGATGACCAGCCGGATCAAGGTTGGAGAGATATTGATATATACGAAGAATTCCTCCCTCCGAAACGGACACATTCCTTCGTGGAGATAAAGAAGAGAGGAGCAAAAAAAACATGCATTCGCCTTTTGATACCCTCATGTTAATAATCTCGGCTGTACTATTCCACAGTAGACGCATCACACACACACACACACACAAAGAGAAAAAAAGAAGCGCTCCGTAAGGACTAATCAGGCACGAAAATGCGGGCTTGATTTGTGTTACACCGGGGCGAGGGTTAGGTTTTTCTTTTTATTGTTGTGTCACTCTCCAAGACACAAACGTATCGAAGTGTGCCGCGCGTCGCGTTTATAGTGCAAGTTTCAAGTGCGCTCGCCGGATTCCAGGATCCCGAGAAGCCACCGGGGAAATGTGCTTTATTCACGCCACACCGAACGCCGAACCCACAATTGAATTTGTAATCGTGCGGGAACGAAATTTCCGCAAATGTTCCGGACCGAAAATGTCAAACGCTCCGCAAACAGCAGCCTCGTGCAAGAAGTGGCGGAAAAAGTGTATTTACTCTCAGCGCAGGGGGAGGGGATGGGGGGGTGGGGCAGCAAGACGAATGAGAAAGTTACACGAATTAGTGACACCGGTGCGATTATCCCTGCCCGAGCCCGAGAGAAGTGCCCGGTGTGTTTGAAGTGCTTCTCCACACACACACACACACACACACACACCCGTAAACACACGTACACATCACATCATTGACGCTAAACTACCAAAAATGGGAAAGAAAAACAACGACCGCAAACAGCGCGAACGGCGGAAGTGCCGGAAAAACGTGTTCCGGTAAACTTTCATTCCCTTTGCCGCGTGTCTTACCCCCCACCCATCACGCCACTCGTCATGAGTGTGGAGTTGAGGTAGTCAAGGTGATGGCGGATGGCTTTCCTGGGGGTGAGGGGATCGGTTTAAGGTTAAGCTCGTTTCGGGCACGATTAGCGTACTTGTTGGTGCGCAGCGCCCGAAGAAAGATTCCTGGGGATGTATCCTACTCATTAGGGAGACACCTTTTTCACGTGACTTCCTGGCATGCAGGGCCGGCCGGAGAGCCCGTGAAGAAACTTCGGCTTGACGCGAGCAAAATCGGGAGGATTACGGATTTTCCACGCAGCATGCGAGCCAGGCCCATTCTGGTCGATTGGTTTTAGGTGTAGCGCTCATTTGTTGTTTGTCAACTGGTTTGGTTCGAAAACGACAACCGGAGCCAAACCTCACCGGGGATAGGGGGAGGTTATTACGCCGGAAGGTGATTAAAATTGGAACTCCCGGTGGCGACACCAACACGACGACGCTCATTTCCGACGCGGTGTCGAGTGTCGGTTGATTCGGAAAATTTGGTAAATCCTCTCTCGAAGCGGACGGAATCCTCCACCCCCACTCCCTCCCCACTCCTCACGCCACCGGAACATATCGCTTTAAGGATTTCGCGCTTTCGCTAATCGGCCAAAAACATTCCACTCAACGCGCCCAAAACGAGGCCAACCGTGGCTGCGCCTATTTTTGGACGGCGCCTCCGTACCGAGCGCGTATCACCACCGCATGGCGCCGGTTTTGCAGTTCAGTGCTCGGAAAAGTGGTATTAATTAGGTTAAAATAGGGAATTAGTAGCTACGCCTGCTACAGCAGCAACAACGCAGCGCGCTGGTCCTTCCCTGCCCTCCCTGCTCTGGGTGCCTTCTGCCCTACACTGCCGCTCCTTCCAAGTGTGTGCGAGATGGCTCTAAGCGCATGACTTTGTGGTATCTATTTTACATACGTACCGCGAAAGCAGGATATGTGTGTGCGTGTGTGCGTGTGTGCGTGTGTGTGTGTGTGTGTGTGTGTGTGTGTGTGCTTGAAAGAAAACACTCTCACGTGGTGCCGGGCATGGACATCGACACCACCTTCTTTGCATGGTAGGTACGACGATCGTACGACGAAACCATACGGGCCCTGGGGCGATAGTGATGGCAGCGGCGACTCCCTAGGCAAAGCCCTCCGACACACACACACTCGGGGGGCCTCGTTCTTTCGCAAAGACCCCAACACTCCCCCCCCATCCCCCGAGCACGGAGGCTTGATTTAATTAAATTAATTTTCCGTTTCCAGGCCGTAGCGTTTTCGCGTGGCGCAAAAAGGCGAACCGGTGCCGCGACCGAAGCGAAAGCGTGAGCTTAGTGGTTAAAAGTGAGGTTAGAATTTCAGCTGCACACACTAGCGTCAGCCAGCAACGGGTGGGCCAGAGTGCCAGCCCGGCGGGAAACGCGCGAGCAAAATCACATTAAACACGGTGTTTGGTGTTTGTACGTGTACGCTTTTTTTTTCTTTCTACTCACACCGCGCCAACGCATGCAGGCGAGAAAGGTGAACCGGAAACGAGAGCAAACCCCCCAAAGTAGCACCTGAATACACACACACATTCACACACAGAGAAACACGCGTTCCGACCGGTTTCCGGTTCTGACGCAGCTGCTTGGGTTTTTTTATGGACGATAATTATATATAATTTTCTAATAATCTTACCGTTACAGGAGGATCTAATAAGGGGGCGTTCTGTGTGTCTGTCTAGAGCAACGTGGCCGACCAGAACGGCCAGGACCTCTACCGCGGACGTTCTATTCCCGGCGTCTATTTTCGTTATTCCTATTCCTCGTTGGACGGGGGATTGCGATTAGGATACGCCGGTGTCCGGTACCCGGGAACCGCTGCAAAACCTATAATTGACGACCGGAGAAATGGTCAAGCGGAGCTCGGAATGCAATCGAAAAGGTTCTAATGTTAGCGCAAAGTAGACGCACCTTTAAATGAGGCTCGACCGTGCGCAAACGTCGGGAATATTATTAGCATCGAAAAATGAGAGTTACCTGCTTCTGGGCTGCTGCAGTAGGCGACGCGCGCCGGTCTCCATGGAGCAGCTGTCATTTTTCCCCTTCGGGGGCTTACAACCTTGACTTGAAAGGGAACACGTCAATCATAGCGCTCGGAAAAGAATCGCACTCGGGGGGGAGCCCAGGGCGCCCAGGATGTGTCCTTGCCCGAGTCGAAATTCAATTTCCCCGGCCCCGGTTTCGGGTTCCCTTTACGGTGCGTCCTCTTTGATGCGTCGGTGTTTGTTCGGTTCTTTTCTCCCGCTTGGAAAGAGCGTCTCCGTGTATCAACGTCATTGATGGCCTACTTAGGGCTAGCCAAACAAACCGGTGGATGTGTGAGTGTGTCATGCGTTGGATCGGAAAGGATGCTGCTTCCTGTAGTTCAGTGTCTTGATCTTTGGACGTCGTTGGAAAATAGCGTTTTCTTGGCACCGGGCTGGCTGCCCGCTGTGACTTTTCTGGGGGGGGAGTTTCGGAGCGGAAATCGAACCGAGACATTCCGGTGCTCGGGAAGGATGAATGTGTCCTGTGTCGTGTTTGTGAATGCTCCCCTCTCCAGTGCACCCCGTCCTCTCGGGAAGCAAAACAGCTTCCGGACGAATACATAAAACATCGAATCCTGGCGACGGAACCTATCACCCATCCATTTCTTTGTGGCTCACTCATGTCTGCGCGCGCGTGTGTGTGTATATGTTCGGACTATCCGATGTTCCGGTGAAGGTAAAGAAATGGCATTCTCTTGTTTTCGGGGGCTTTCGGGAGGATGTTTGTGTGCGCCGCGTGTGTTCATTGGAAAATTGGGCACGGAGACGGTTGACAAGCAGCAGCAGCAGCAGCAGTAGTAGGACCAGAACCCAAAAAGCTACGTCCTCCGTCGCCTTTCTTAAGCAAACCCTCGATTTAACCTAAAAAACATGGCTCCCGAAAAAACACACGAATTCTTCCCATTCTGCTTTCGGATCGGTTTTTCTTGGAACGTTTTATTTTCCTTACCCCGCCCGGGTTACGGTGGCTTGTCGTTCGAGTCCGCATGGCCCGCCAGCAGCTCCCCAGCAGCTTGATGATCCATCGATGGCGACTGGCGATGCGTGTCCTGATTTCAGCTGATCCCCCTCCTCGGGGGGCCCGCCTGTTGCCCGCTGTGTGCGCGTGAGTGGTCTCTGCTTTTTATTGCCCTTTTTATGGTATGTTAATATTATTTTATTTCTACTCGGCTCAACCACCGCCACCTTCCAGTGAGCACACCACTCTCGGGTCAAAATGTCGCGTGCGCCCACACAGTAGGCGCTGCTAGTTTCGCAATTGCGTCACAAAATGAGAGTAAGGAAAACCTCCCGCCCGAAGGCGGCAACGGCGGCGGCGGTGGCGGCTGGCGAAGAAAAACGCGATACGAAAATCCGTAAATTCCTTTTGCGCATTCCGACGAGCCGTGCAGGCGGGGAGGGCAGGTTTCGGCACGGTTCAGCTCATTCCATCTCGGTTTCGGTTCGGTAAGTCCAACGCTGAAGCTCATTTCGGTAGCTTAACGATTTATCTTTCCCTCCTCACCGTTGCCATTTTTTTTTGGTTTTCTTCCAGGTGCGTGTTCGGCAAAGAACCTTCTCCCCCCCCCCTCCCCCGCACTAAGTGGGTGTGTACATCAGCTGGAAATTATCCCCGAGAAAAGCGACCGAAGCGACACGGACCAAAACGACAGCAAAGCCGCGCAAAAAAGGCGCCCCGTTTAAAGATTATTATGAAGTTCGCTCTCTTTTTCTCCTCGCAAGCGAAGAACGTTTTTGCCTACATCAAGTACCAGTGCCAGTTTCGGTGGATGTTTTTTTTTTCTGTTGGGCAACGCTTCTGTAAGCGGCAAGGATGATGATACCGTCTGCTTACCGCACCTGCCCGGTTGGCACCCGGACCACCGGACCGAGGTGAGGTTAATTTACGACACTTCACCTCCCTGGCTCACCTCACCACTGGCAAGGAAGTTGCTGCCGGGAAGTTTTTGCTCTTTTGGATTCCACCGGTCGGAATCTTTACCGGAATCCGAATCCCTGAGCGCATTTGATTTGATTGTCGGTGTGTCCGTGTGTGTGTGTGTGTGTGTTTTGGGGGCAAACAAAAACCAGCGACGCATTTGTCAGAACGGCTCGAAAAAAGCCCGAACCCCCGAGATCGTTAAAGGATTGAGTGTGATTTATTTAGTTTTTACTTCGCCGTGAACTGCTGCTGCTGTTGCGCGGGCGGGCGAGTTGTTTTTGATGGATAATGCTTAATGTTTTGCTGCGTCAGGAGAGCAGAGACTAATGGGACCCCTTGGTGCGGTACTTATCAAGGTCCCGGTTTGTTGCGCAATGTTGCAATTTTGAGAACTGTTTGTGAGCGTGTGTGTGTGTGTTTTTTTTTCGTGCAGACATGACATTTTAAACAGCTTCCATTTAGCGATAGCGGTCAAGTTCATGCCTGTTGGAATATGTTTTTTTTTTCGTTCTGAGGAACGAGGTATGAGTTTCGTGTCAGGAAGAGCTCCAAAGAAGCTGACATGCGTCAGTTCTGATGTCCCGAGAATGGGGAGGGGCAAAAAAAAACTTCCATAAACTTTCCACCGGCATGATGAGTTCATCAAGATGGCAAACGGTGCTCGTTAGCAAGTCTATTTTGGAAGGTTTTCGGTGGGGCAAAAAAGCCAGCCCCGTGCACCGGAAATAGCCGATAATCGTCTGTGTCACAACACTTTCAAGATGACCGCTCCGGCTGGTGCTGCTGTTGCTGCTGTTACTGCTGTTGCCGCTGCCATCCTGACATGTACATGCCGTCTCGTACTCATTTTTCACCTTTGACGCTTGTCGCATTAGCTCTCGATGAGGTTGTTTTCGAAATTTCATCATTATTTCACTGGCCCCGGCGGGTACTGCACCGGCTCTTCTCAAGTGGACCACCAGTTTTTCGCTGATTAATGGTCCGAATCGCCTTGAACGGATTGTGTGTGTGTGTGTGTGTGTGTGTGTGTGTGTGTGTGTGTGTGTGTGTGTGTGTGTGTGTGTGTGTGTGTTTGTTTTGTGCCCGTGATAAGGACGGAATGCGGGAGCGGCTGCTTATGGTGCTTATGGTAATCAGAAACTGGATGGTGCTTGATGTAACAAACCAAGTTTTTGCTATTATTGGAACACGAAGGAGACCTGCTGTCTCGGGCGGAGCCTGATGAGATGTGGTTTTTAGCGCATGTTGGTGGGGGTTGCGTAATGGCTTAATGATGAGATGGGATGTGAGTTGCGGGCGAACGGGGCACTTTTTTCCTTCATTTCTTATCGCTCGTAGCGGAGTCTGTTATTGAAATTTAATGTTCATTTAAAGAGTTGTTTTTTTTGCAATTTTGTTTTACAAAATCTTAGTGTGTTTGTGTTTTTGTTGTTTACAAAATTTGACCACTTCAGCATCCACTGTCCACCGGTCGTTCGGGATCAAATGCAGCGTGTGGAAGATAAAAAAAGGCCCCCAAGGGCCGTCCCCACCCGAATGACGGTGTAGTAAATGGCCAATCGATATCGCCACCATCTTTGCGATACTAGTACGACCCGGTTATCCCGGTTCACCCTTCCGAACGGACAAAGGAAACACCGTCGGTTACGTGATTTTCCTCCTCACCGTTCACATTTTTTCCCACTCCCGTCCGTTTCCACCTCCTCCGTCGCTCGGGAGAAATTTATTAATATTAGTTCGAACAAAACACATTCCACGTGGCCGTGGCGGAAACGTCCGGGCTCAAACCTAGCCCAGAATTTCCCTTCCCACCCCCGGCCGGCCAGAACGGACTGCGGGGAAAGGAATTTTCGACGCCCGGCGTGATTTCAATTTTTCTTGCATTTTCTTACCGCGCATTCTCCGTCCCTCCCGCTAAACTGCAGATTATGGTGATGATGGCTATCGGTTGGAGGAATGTGCTACCGGCTTCCGGGATGGGCTTTCGGTATTTATTTCGGGGCGTTCGCCTGAACGCTCCTCGTCCCGCGGACATGGCTTTTTGACCGGGGCAGCAAACATGCAATAACAAAACAATTGTACCCCGGGATCTATTGTTACGCGGCGGCGACGGCGGCCACAGAACAGCGCTAGAGAGGAAAACCCACTTGGAAGAACATGCAGCGCCAGATACGGCCAAAGCCCCACGGCAGCAGTTTCGGTAGTTTCGGTCACAAATGCCTGCGGGTTGTGTATTACAACGGTTAGAAACACGGCTTTCGGTTGTAAGTTTGGTTGGCGCGGAACGATGGCTGCATGGGAGAGTGTTTGTGAATTGAGCTTGACTCGTTTATTGTCCGCCATTGGCTTGGCTAACAGTGGCGGCTGTAATGGGTGGGCACATTAAGCCATGAATCGTTTGAAGCGACACTTTAGATGATAATTCATTTCTGAAGATTCAATTACTTTCTTGCATATTTTATGTGTGATCCTATTTTTTTTTAATGTGAACTACAGTTATCGCACAGAACAAGTGTGGTATGGAAATCGTAAAAAATATTTACAATATATTACAACTAATGGGATGGCTCGTTTTCATGCAACCATTTGTTGAAGGCATAAAAAAATTAATTTAAAGTCTACATCAGTTCAGTATAGTTGAAAAAATACGAAAAATTCGCTTTGAAATTTCACGTAATCCCAAAGAAGAGACAAATACACAACGGACTTTTGAGATACGATGGGGAATTTTTCATCAAATCACTTACATCAGAAACACATAAAAAACACTAAAAGTTTATGTCAACACATTCAAAAGGGAGAAAAGGCGCAAATGAAGGCGAAAAAGCGCACGTTACTGTGCGCTTTCAAACACGTTCTGTGCTGCTAAGTGCTGCACCGACGGGGACGAGGACGGAGAAACGAAGGAAGAATGTTTTGGGCAACGGAAAGACACGGCAAACGAACGACGACGAGCCGCCGCTGAAACGTTCTTCGCATGTTTTGATGCAATTGAAGCAATAATAAGGTAGGAAATATGTTTCTATCGAACCGTGGTTTCCCACTAACCCTCCCTCCGGAGGCCTTCACTGCCGCCATTGTGCTGTGCACCCTCGCGCGGTAGCATTATGAGCCGTGTGTTTATGATTTGTGGTAACGAGCGCATTCGTACGTTCTCGCAGCCGCACCGACGCCTTCACCTTTGCCTTCGCCACCGCCGCCGCCGCCGCTTGCTTTGCATTTTCTGGTGCGGAGCAAAAGCGAGAAAAGAAATCCTCGCACCAACCGTGATCGTGATTGGAATGTAAGTCATCGGTAATGGCGGGAGGGCCACAGCCATCCCTCCCGGCCTGTTTGAGAGCACGGACGCCGGAGCACGGTAGGGGGGGTTTTGGGTTCTCCCCAGCACCAGTGGTGGAGTGCATTTGTGGCCCCGCGCACCGCCTAGAGAACTCTCTGGTGGGGTGGAGGGTCGGTGTACTTCGGACGTCACCCCAACGACGACGGCCAACGAATCATGTCCCGAAAACTGAACCATTACACCGGAGGCGCTCGCACCGGAGCGGAGTGGTGGAGGTTAGAAGAATTATTTTGGTGGGAAATCTCGGATGGACACCCGACGAAGCAAAGAGCGCCAGAAACAGAAGCGAA
>JXXA01013693.1:0-13017 GCA_000956255.1 Anopheles punctulatus
ATTAGTTGAACTAGGCGCCAACTCAACTACCCTGTTTATAAGGCTTAGCTCATTATCGCGCCAGGAACAAAACGGAAGCGACACAACATCACTTCAAACCTGAAACATGGAAGCAAACAGCCCATTCTCCAAGAGAAGGAATATGCAATACCACCACCAACAACGAGGTCATCTTTTGTGCGAGTAATTTAAATGTGCAGGACAACAATCCAATGTAACTTCTCCAAAGTGGTTGGATGAAAATGTTGCAACGACCCATATCAGTGTGAGTGTATATTTATGTAGGCGTTTCTTCACCTTCTTAATTCTCCACAGAATGTTGCGACTTGGTTCTCTCGCTCTGGCCGGAGCAGCGCTCGTATGCTGCGGGTGTGACCCAAGCTCAGTAATTGCGTACGGTGCAGATCTGGCAGCAGGGAAAGTTTTTCATTTTCTACTGTGTTAATTAATTTAATTACATTTCCAAACAGAAGCGACGAGTAGCATCAGCGTTAGAGGGATCGGAGTCTCCCTGGACCAACGGTGCGCGTTCGCGTTTTGCGTATCACTTGTTCACCGTGGCGACACGAACTGACGTGAAATCGAGCAAATGGCCCCACAGAGGTTAATTTCTTTTAGCGCGCTGAAGACTTCCCCAAATCGTGCGAGGAAAACATGCAGACGCACACTCACACAATGCTGTTCTGCTTTGCAGCGCCTGGACAGTAGCGTCCGGGGGTTTCCAAACAGAAAGGGGCGTACAACAGAGTTTCAGCGCACTGTACGCTCTAGAGAGATGACACTCCTTCAAGCACAGTCCGTTGAGTGCGTTTGTAAATGTGTTCTAGTCGAAAAAAAACACTGGCTGCTAGTTCGCTCACAGAATGCGGTGAAATATCACGGCAAAGCTCATGTCAAAACGAAGCAAGAATAAATTTATCCCCATTCAACGACTCGAGCCGAACCGTGGTCACGCAGAAACCGGACACGGTTATGACAGTGATCCCTCAAGAAAGTGGGCCAAAACGAAGATTGAACGATTTTTATTTTAAAACAAGTTTCGCTCCGTTCCACCACACAAGCCAATCCTTTGTCTGTGCTACTCGCCCCGAATGCTCTTGTCGTGACAAGGACATCCCAGAGGAGTTCAGGGGCCCTGGTGTGAAAGGACACGATGACTGGGATCTATTTTTAGCGCAACCAAGCGAAGCACGACGACGAAGGCAACGATGATGTAATCGTCGCAAACGGTAACAATTTCTTTCCCTGCGGGCCTTCACGTTTTAGCTGTCGCACACGGTACGCACCCACCTTCCCTCAAAAGCGAGCCACCCTGCCCTGCGGAACATGCGCTACCCTATTCTCATCAAAGCCGGCGACATTTTCCATTTTCCACAGGGTAAATAGAAAACGGATACTCTGCCGGCCAACACTACCGCCTCTTCTGCTCTCTGAAATTCCCGATGTCACGGGTGTTGAAAACATTCCCGTTTTCATTTCATCCCGGAATGGCCCCGAACGGGCTAGGTTGGAAAAATTAAACGGGTAACTGACACCAGGCGCGTAAAAGCGAGCGAGCGACGACAACGTTGGTGCGCCAGAAATGAAATGCTTTTTTCGGTTACGCCTTGCGCCAAGGGAGGGAGTGCAGTAAAAATAACCCCCTGTGTGCTGCGACTGTATTCGAGCCCTCCTCCATCCCTCCCACCGTGAACCCGGGGTTGTATTCGGGCCAGTAAATCTTGCCCAACCCTTGGTTGGTGCTCCCACTGGTTACTAGGTGAGACTCCACCGTAACTGCTGCAACCGTGGCTACTCCTTCCTAAAGTGTGTAATTATGCAAATTTAATGAATTTTACGCCCACGCGCTATCACGATTCGCGATTCGTGTCGAAGATATCCGAACCGGACCGGCGGCGACGCGGAGACGCGAAACCAACGCAAGAACGGATGAAGCATGACGGTAACGACAACGACGAGGACAGTAACGATTCCACCACTCTCCGGACTGTGCTTTGTGTAATGGGATACATTTTGAACTGACCTGAGGATCAGACGAAAGCTTCGTCCTTTTCTTCCACTTTTGCCGATACGACCGGTGCGAACGGTGCGCGGGTATCAAATTCAAAAGTCGCTTTCAATACGCTTCTCGGTGGTGAAGAAGTTATTTAAAATCCCATTCCCCAAGTCTCTGGCTCCACTTTGTTCTTCGCTGCTCATCTCAAAACTACACAGCAAAACTATTGGTACAAATTGGAACATCGTGGAAGAAAATCGGGTTCATGGTTTTAAAGTATGTCGGGGCGAAGGCTCCTCGTAAGCACATAGCAGAAAAACTTTTTCCTGAATAATATTTAATTAGTAGTTTAGTGTGTTCCAACATTCTTCAAACAGATTTTGAAGAGAATATAATTCTCTAAGAATATGAGAATATAATTGTTTTAATATACTAGTTATAATGCATCAAAGTAAGCTACTTGTTGAACAGTTAGTAAGCAATAGTAAGAAGTTAGTAGGTTAACTTTTGAGTCGAAAGCTACTAATTTACATCGTAAATCACAGAAACTAGTGATGTTAATACATTAATACTACAGATAATACTACAGATGATAATACTACAGATAATACTACAGAGTTAATACTACAGATGATAATACATCACCAATTTTGTAAAAATATAACTTTTATGTAACCAACGACCTTTTTATGAAATTATAGAGAAAAATTCTCTAGCTTAACCTGTTTTTTTAATTTATGTGTTAGACCTTGGTACTAAGTGGGATTGTGTAGACTTTTTTCTTTAAAAAAGCAATTGAACATTTTGTTATGGATGCTTGCTTATGAAATTGCTTATAATATGTTGCAGCGTGAGCATTATGAAATTAGAAGGATTAATTACTACACAGTGCTTAGGAAAACATTTTAAAATATTTCAGAATTAATTTGATCCATCTAAAAACAGTTTTTCATCAAATAATCAAAGTTTTAAAAAAATCTTACTTATTTGATAATTTGTCATATTGTCATTTCATGCGCTACATTTGGCTTTCGCTTCTTTTTAAAAGATAAAATTATTCAAAAACAGCGAAAAAGACAAAGGTGCATGGCCCCAACGTCTCGTACAACGAATAGCTCGTGATGCCGCCAACCAAATTTAACGGTGTGCTCGCGCTAAAATCAACCCTACTTGGTTCCTTTCCTCCCTAGAACCCGTAACAGTTGGCGATAGTTGCAAATGAGCATCTCAAATGGGTGTAATTATATTAAAGAACTGTTTTCCTGGCGTTTAACGATTGCCGACAGCAGAAAGAGCAATCAAGCACCGTAAACGATAAACTTCATTTCACAAGCTCTTCTTCCTTTTCGAGGAAATGGGCTTATGAATATTTGGCGAACAATAATTATCTCCCGGCAAAGTGTTCTTACTGCATTTCAATCGCTAGAACATCGTACACTTTTGTGCTTTTAGTGCAGATAGGAAGCAAAACCGAGCAGAACGAAGTGCGAAGATGATTAGTTTTTTTTTTTAATTAATTTTAGTTCCCTAAAATATAGCGTAAGAGAATCGCGTGCAAGTCGACGATGCATTAGCCAGCAATACAAGTGAAGTAGTAGTAACGTAAGTGGGCTTGAGCGAACACAAAGCACTATCATGAGTTGCCCGCAAGCGGTCGATAAAAGGTAATGAACTGTTCAACTGACAGATACTAACTGATCTCTAATTAAGTTAATTGCCTCGTATGTCGGTACGCTTGGCCCAACCCACCGCCAACCAGGTTCAATCAAACAAAAAACCCCCCTCCTGACACCATCAACACCAACCAGCAGTCAATAAGACGCCGGGAGACCATATTGGTCAGTTGTTTCTGGTCGTTTGACGCAAACAACGGCCGTATCGCCCCGGTACGACATCCCAGTGCGGTTGTAATCTAGTGGCTCTACCGGAGCCCTAGGACTTGTCGAACGGAGCCATTATCGTAGGGGGCGCTGAAGTGGGGTATGGGATAGGAAAATTGACACCTTCGCATAGCAATGTGCACGGTTCATAAAATAAAACAGCTCAAGCAAGGTGTCCACCACGCCACGCGAGAAAACACCGATAGTGAGTGGGGTAAGTCGAAAAAATACACCACAACACCGACGGAGACAGGCGGAGACAAGCCATAACCACCGACAACCGACTGTCAACACGCCATTTTCCCCGGGAGAACCGACGCACACGAACGGACACGGGGAAAAACAGGTTAAATGAATTTAATAAATTAATTGCAACTAATTCCAGCCAAACGATGCAACTTTGCGTCATTTTCGCTCAACGATAATGGCCCCGTTCCGTCGGTGTAAGCTTCCGCTGTTCGTAACCATATTTCCGGAGTTGTTTCTCTCGGGGGTTTTTTTGTTTTGTTTGTGCACTCCTGTTGATTTTGATTACCCCGGGTCGAGTGCTAGGGCACCTGGACACGGGACTTGATTCGATTTTTTGTTATTATCACCTCAGCAAATAGCGTTAATGCACGTTTCCTCCAGTGGAAAAGAGTGACCCAAATCGGGCGAGCTTTCCGAAAGCGTTTTTAAATGCAATTTACATTTAAATTGCGATCGTTTGAGGATGTGAAAATCGGGCTTAAACGATTTCGTCTGATGAAGGGAATATCTTCCCATTTTTATTATGTTTTTCCTTTTCACTTGTTAGCATGATAATAGGAGAACTGTTGATGAAAGGATAGAAAAACTTGATAGAGATACTGAAAGAAAGCAATACCTGTATACTAGAAACATTTTCTATCTGAATCGTACTCCAAATAACCTACGCATTGCGTTTAGTCCAGAAAACATTCGAGATACTATTAGGGTCCACTTTTTCTACTCTTCAATCGTTAGCAATGATAATAACAAAATCAACATCGGTAGCTGTATGAAAAAAACAAAAACTCCAAACGCAAAAACCAATTGTCCTTAACGACCATCGAGCCTAATTGAGCTCGGCTGAGGCCCCAGCGTCGGCGCCTCCAGCATCAGCGGCCCATCGATGGTAATCGGAAACATAAGAAAAACTCGCCCATAAAAATCCCATGTTCTTGAACCCATCCTACTCTCCTGGCCGTACAGCGGCATCAATAACGCACGAACGGGCTGCTGCAGGAAACTTCTGCAACTATGAAAATTTCCAGAACATCGCCGAGGATAGCGGGAACCGAAGCCCGTTTTATCCGAAACGCCGACCGTACTGTGGGGTTCGGTTGGTGTGCTAACCGATCGGGATGATGATGATGTTGGTGCTGGCGATAATGACTCTAGTGAATTGATGACGTCTGGCGTTAGCTGGTGTTGGTGGTTCTGGCGATGGTTGAGCGGTAATGACGGTGGACCATGATGCAACAGCACAGCCCAGAAATTGGCCTCAATTTAGGAAAATGGCTAACAACCACACCATTTGATTGACATTTAACTTTTTACGGCCGTACAAGTCGCGCCCGTCGGACGTTCCCAAGAACATGGGTTCGTTTCGGGTTTTATTGGGCGCCTCAAACTGGGATGGGTTCACACATTGCCACCGCCGTCGCCATTGCAGCTGCCTAAATCGCTTTCGATCCGTGTGCCGTTTGTTTTTTTGGGAGCCTTTCTCTGGACGCCCGGCTTTGTCTTATGTGCTGGTTTTTCGACACACGCTCATAGCATCGAAAGTAGCGACAACACGTGAAAAATTATGATCCCGTTAAGCCTACCCTGTTTGTTTCGAGAACGAATAGCCATCGTACCCATCGGTGGCCAGTGCGGAAACTGAAGAATGATGCTGATGAAACGTACATGATGTTTGTAGGGATCGTGGGAGATCTCCGGCAAGGATCTCTTACGTCTACGATGAGAGGAATGACGATGAGAGGTTGGGAGACGAATTGGAGGAAGCAACAACCAGCTCACAGGCAGATACGCTGGATTGTAGCAGGGAAGCAGACTTACCTGGAATGTAGCGAGGTCCATTGGTGTGCCCGAGGGATAAGCTGCCGTACGATACGTGGCCGGATACGGCTCCGACGGAAACCACTGCTATTTCGTCGAGCTCGTGTCCGGGCGACGTGCTGTTGGCGGAGACGAGCCGGGTCGAGGAGGTGCCCGCGGTGCCGTGAGATTCTTTACGACCTCTTAACGATAGCACCAGCCTTTTGGCTGTTGACATGGTGGCGCTAACTGGAACGGAAGAGAAAGACACGGCGGTTAGGTAACCATCGCTGTGAGGCGTGCCGCCTAATATCGGCTCGGTCCCGGACGTGAGGAAGACACGCGTCGCACATGTCTGGAATGACCGGTGCGAGCGATGGATGCGGCGAGGAGCGAAAGTCAGTGCGTAGTCAACAGCGGCTTAGCTAGTCCAAATTCCACCCCGGATTGCGGGTTTGCTACTATCTTGGTCAATGTTTTCAGAAAGCCCAGACATACCGGACCGGAGAGCTACCAACGTTTACGGCGACGGCCACATCTCCTTTGGCATGCTTCCCAACGGGTAGGCTAAGTGCAACAATCTTCCAACAAGGTGAGATACCAGAGGAAAGATTTAGTAAATTATCGGTTGTTAGCAACATGCGAGCAGAAGCATTGGAGATTGGACCTGGCAATCGTCAGGTATCTGTTGCGCTCCAGCGTCATAGCCAACTTGCTGGAGCTCTTGGCCCATCGATAAAGCCACAAATTTAACCCCAGAATCGTTGGGCTTGCGGGCTTGCTATCTAAACCACGCGAACTAGTTCTCCTCTCCCCTTTCCGGCTGCTGTTAGCCTGGTTAGTTTGCACACGGTTGTTCATCGGTGTAGCTATGCAAAAAGCAATTGCCAAAAGCCTCTTAGCGATTGCCATCCGCTGGCAACATGCCTGCCAAAATCTCTGCCCTCGTATCGAGCATTTAGCTTATGCTCGCCACGACCAGTACCCGTCATCATTGGCAGATGTTGAATGTTTTCAAAAACTAAAGGATGCTAAGCACGAGAGAGAGAGAAAGAGTAAATCGGCACCTCACCAAAACATGCCACAATGAGTTTTCCACTATTATGCTGATGAAGGCATGCTATACGTTCGCCAGTTCGTACACGACCGCCATCACAACCGGTCGGTACAATGAGCATAAATTTTGCGATGAACATTTACCACCAGAAGTCATATTATGCGCGCATATACTGCACCGTCTTCTGTAATATGCATAATATTTCAACGTGAACGCATTTGTGTGCAACGTAGCAAACTCTTGCGAAAATTTTGAAACCCTTCTGCTTCATTTCGGTTCGGTTGTTCGGTAGGTGTTGAAGTTATTTCGCCAACCAAGTTACGATTAGTGGAACACTTGCCGTGTTCTACGAAAATTTATGTTGAATTTTGAGTTTTTATTCAAATAAAATAAGAACAAAAATTAATTCGCTACACGTGTTTTTCAAGCAAATTACAAAATATTTCAAAATAATTTGAAGTTCAGATGTTAAACTTGGCATAAATAGTCACACTTGTTATAGCAAATAATTTTGAAATAAAATTGGAAAGTTATGATCAGTTTTTTTAAAGATCTATTTGCATTTATTCCCATTGAAGATTAAATAAAATCAGATTTGATAAAATCTAGTCAATCTATCAGATCTACGTTGACTAGATTTTATCAAAATATTCATAGAATGTTTTATGTAAGTTACAGAACCAGTTTGAAAATTGAATAAAACTGTAAAATAATTCCAAACACGCTACAATTGTAAGCATTGGTTCAAGCTGTTCTTATTTTCCCCGTTCCTATGTTGGTAAATACAAATAAATTGAAACGTCAAACTCGCTTACGTGGCAATTGTTTTTATTCTCCTCTCCACCAATACACTTGTTGCTTTGCCTGGTACCGTTGGGAATATTTAAAGTCCAATTAGTTCGGTTCCCAGCGGTACACCGGCCTAATTGACAATCGGAAAAACGATTCCCTTTCTTTCGTTTTGTTTTTCGACTTATTGTGATTATTGTAGTATATTTCACTCTCCGAACTGGCCACCGCAGCCCCTGGCACTGGTGAAAAAAAAATCCAAACGAATGAAAAACGACAGAAAATCGATGGCATGTCGCACACAGCATACATGCGCATACTTCTCTAGCTGTGCAAAACCCCAGCCCCAAGTTGTGGGGGATCGCATATCCTTGAACTGTGCCGCTACCTTCGAAACGGAAGTACGGTCTCGGAGCACGAGCGCAAGGAGGCTCGTTTACCCTGTGGAGCTATTAATAATAGTCCCGATTTTTTCGAGCAAACATCCATTCCAAGGATCAATTGAATACTGTTTCTCGAATTGAAAGATAAATCGTTCGATTGCCAGCACTGTTTTTGCTGATAATCTATCATCACTTTAGACTTTGCACTGCTCTGTCAAACCACCTTTCGCTCATAGTATGTGGCACCTCGGGAACATTTTCTTTCAAAATAATGTGAAATCATAGCCTCAAGCCACATGTACAGCATAAATGCTCGAGATCGCTTTTCTTCAAACTTATTACTGCTGCTTCCACAACAGTCAAGGCACGTACACTTCAGCTTAAACTCGACACACACACACACAGGAAGCAGTCATAAAAGCGGAAGCGATCCAAATTGGTTCCTCTCTCACCCTCACACTTACACATGCGCAAACGCACTCAACAAAAAAAAAGAAACCGACAGCATCCGATAGCTAGAAAAGCAAGAGGACAAGCGGAGGTATTAAAAAGTGAACAAAAAAGTAACTCACAAATCCCATCACAAACGTGCCCATAGTGCCGAGAGACTCAATTAGAGGCACTCGGATTTGTTGCGTCAGGTGTGTCACACAATGAGCCGCACAAATCGCAAACGAACACTGGCTGCATGCCTGCACCTGCCAAACACGGAAGCAACAAGCACGAAAAGGCGGTAAACGGGCAATGGGAAGATGAAGGAGCCAACAGCAACAAAAAATCTAAGGCTCAGATTAAAGAATGCGAACGAAACGGAACGAATGGAAAAGAAGTTCATACCCACAAAATAAATCCAATTTACGAGCTGATGACTTTTTATTTTGCCCAAACATACACCTTCCGGAGCGGAGTGGCCAGCAGAGGAAAGCCCAGTTGGCACAATTTGTTCGGTGCGCCACCATCAACGTAAAAATGCCAACTTGCCAACTGATTGCACGGTGAGGAGAATGGCAGCACCAGGACTCAAGGATGCTGATGTAAAATGGCTGAATGTAAAATTGTTTGCACTTTTAGAGGAAAGTTTTTTTTCTTCCCTCCGTTTCCATTTGATACAGCGAGCGCACCGATGTAGCGATGAAATACCGAAAAAAGCTGTAAACGTGGATCCCACGCGGACACCCCATCACAAGCCCGGCATCGATCGGCAGAGAAAAGCGTACTAAAAACCATCCGTCAAAACTATTAAATTGAACTCAAGATAGAAACGACCGCCGCAGTGGCCGGCCGGTGACGATCTTATCACTTTCATTTTATCTTTCTACTCTTCTCTTCTAGTACTCGCCACGGCTAGGAGTAAGATTGATTGCGATAAATTTTCATCCCAGTCTCGGGGGAAATTTAAAATGAATTTCGCACTCTCGACAAAGACGCCAAGATGCTTATCGCCGGATACTGCTTTCCATCTTTCACCGAAAGTTGCTCGAAATTCATATTTCAAAATTTTACCCAAGGTGCTCTTTTCTTTTTTACGGACCAGGTATATTGTACTTCATGAATCTGGTAGTAAGGTTAGGTGGCGGGACACATTAATTCAGGCTCTTTGATGTTTATTGCTGACCAGCGTAATCATAAAACCCATTTGAACCCGTTTTCCTGCGGTCTCCATACCGTGTAACTAATTCACACCGAAGTATACACCGATTGGATTAAAATACAGCTCAAGGGCTACAGTTACGCTATTGTCAGAAAAAGCTATAAACCATTAGATAGAAAAATGTATGGCATGTACAAATGAAGCGCTTAAACTAGAAAGAGGATGAAATGGATGATATGAACGTTGTGGATGAGAAATGTATTTTAACACTAAACATATTCACGAGAAAAGTCGAGCAAATTTCAAAACTGAAACATTCTTCATTGATTATATTCATCAAGATGAAATAAGAAGCGATACAACTTCAAAACTTGAGCTAAGCATATTACCGTAAGCTGCTATGGTTTGAAGAGCATTTGTTTGGTGAATTTGTTTTGACTATCGTTGCAGCGGACAAGATAGATATCAATTTGATAACAATCTTTTAACTGATAATAATTTGAATCTGTCATTGACGTGAAATATCAACATGTATTTAAAGTCTCACAGAAAGTTTTGTAAAAACACTCTTCATAAGCTTATGTTTGATGATCTAAATAATCATAAAAGTTAATCATCATAACATTTCAACGTTGATCACAACATAATTGTATCTGCTAATAATCAGTAACCAATCCTCTTACCCATACTACAGTAGTGTCCTGTTGTGGTTAATTAATGGAAGGCTTAATCGTAAACACTTTCTAACAGAAAAAATGGAGCCTAAAACAACTTACAAAAATGGTTAGCTATATAAATGACCATAGCAGACATTCCGGCCAATCGAAGCGCGGCAACATTCTCAATACAGATTATACAAAGCCCGCACAAGCGCGAACGATCACACCCGCTCCGTCCTCGGTGTGAAAAGCACCGATAAAAAATCCAATTAAAAACTTCGAACCTAATATTTATTGCTACACACGGGTTCACACTCCGGGGAGGGTTCCAAAATCCGATGGTACCCTGCTGGGGCATCCTAAGGCACAGTGCGGGCTCGAGTCTGTTGCGAGCGGTGCCGTTTTGGCCTGTCCGGTCTTTGCATTCCGTCCGTCCTAACAAGACGCGAGCGGGCTCGCGACTAGCGCAGCCTCCGTAATTCTCATTATGGTTTATTTCGTTGTTTGAAATATAGCCGCTCATAAAGGCAAAATTAATTTTCGGCACAATTCCTCCCGCGCTTCCGTTGTGTTTTTGTAGTACCCTCCACTTCACGGTCGGCGATCATCGGCCCCACAAACGATTTTATGCCCGAGCTCATCCCAAGTGCCTTACCCAGGACGTGGCTCCAGTTGGCGGGACGCGACGATAAATCGGCCATTCTTTGCTACAGCGTACACACCCGTGCAAATATGAACTGTGCCGTGCGGGCGGAATTGCTTGCAGTTTATGCGTTATCCTGTTGGTTCTAACATCACGTTCCTTGTTCAAGTAACGGGACCAAAATAACATCATTTTCATACGCTGCGATCCCCGCAGGGTTGAGGTTTTTTTCGCTTTCTAATTATCATTGTAGAGCCGAATCATTGTTGGGCTTCTAATAACGCTCGACAACATAAACAGTAGTCAAAACTGGCCAGCTTGAGCGACCCATATAAGTTTTGTTTTGTTTTTTTTTGCATCAAAGCCCACCGCTTAAGTATGAGCAATTAAACGGCTCGATATGAAAATTGTGGTAATTTACGGATTTTATGGGGTTTCGCACATAAATGTGTATCCCGTTGCATAGTAATAGGTTTACCCAAGGTTTTATCGTGTCACAAAAAAGGTATCTCGAAGGTTTATCTATGATGACATAATTCATGACCCAGGAGCGAAGCAGATTCAATGGTTTTAAAAGCTAAAGCAGTATGGTAGCTTGAGACGAGATTATCGTCATGCGTATTTCGCTCATGCTCGGACCAATAAATTTTGATTAATAATTAGATTTATAGCCTCGTACATAGCCTTTCCGGCTTTTATAAACACTCGGAATACCCGAATGTTTC
Source organism: Anopheles punctulatus (assembly GCA_000956255.1). NCBI lineage: Eukaryota > Metazoa > Arthropoda > Insecta > Diptera > Culicidae > Anopheles > Anopheles punctulatus. Next base: position 11,767 of record JXXA01013693.1, read on the forward strand.
AAAAATTAAGTTAAAAAAAAAACAACCACCATACTCATGAATTTCGAAGATAACCAACTTAGGCAAACTGATAGCAAAATGGAGATTTAAATATTGTTTGCGATATTTTTCTGAATTTTCATTCATGTTTTGAATTGCTTTAAGCAACACAATCGCTTTGGTGCATCCTATAATGAGAATGAATTTTGTATGCCTTTACAAAAGTCAATTACAAAGATCAGGTCCAAGTCCATGCTTTGAAGCTAATTACAAAAACCCTAAAACAACATAAAACGTATATTGATCATCATACCTTCAAACGTAACCAAACCACTTGTATAAAGGAAAATTTCTTTCCTGCCCTGCGCTTCACATCAATCCCGAGAATTAATTTCCATCCTGTGAGATGACCATTCGTGATGCCATGGAAAAACTAGACGGGATGAAAATTTTCAATCACGCTTCCGTCAATCAAATCATCCGATTAAAAAAACCAACAAACTATGGGCCATTTCCGATGCAACTCTTACTTGTGAAACACAAAACGGAAAAAAAGAAATAAATCAAAAATCTCTGCCTATCCGTACACAACCCGCAGCCCATGCGGTTGTTGTTTACTCAGGCAAATCGAATTTTCAACAGAGATTCATTTCCTTCGCACTCGTATTGTGTATAGCACCGCACCGTCACCGCTCTCGTACCACAAACACCTTCGTTTGTCCTCGCATTTGGTGCCATCCTAAACAAACATCAACACTGCGCGGAGCTTGAAATTTCGTTGAGAGCTTTTTATTATGGGTCTACTTTTTGCAATGAATCATTATATGGTAGAGGGCTCTTCGTAGCAAGATCTGGAGAGCGTTCGCTCGGAAGACTAATTCGGTACAAGCATGGTTTTGGTAGTATCTTTTTTTACTCTTCTAGTATTTTCCAAATAATGCCTCTAAATTGGGTAAATATTTCTAAGACCTTGAACACCAGCCGTAGGTGTGTTGAATGTCTGGATAATAAGGAGATGGTGGGAGTATCTTTTGAATGGAAAGAAAATAAAGCACAATTATCGATCGCTCGTACACTGCAGGCCTTTTCTTAAATATTTGTCTTCGATTTATATCAGTACAAAGCCTTAATGAAAACCTAATGACAAAAAAATCTATTTGATTTTTCATTATTATTCTTTTTTATACAAATTCATTTATTGTTGAGCAAAACTAGAATATGGTGACTATGCGAAAAAACTTATTGTTGGGAACTTAAAGAACGCGATAAAAA
>JXXA01013694.1:0-36844 GCA_000956255.1 Anopheles punctulatus
TTTGGAAATATCTTCTCAAGTTTGATAGCTATTTGAAAACAGAAAAAATGTTCCCCATTTTAATGTTGACTTGAAAATGTTTTTTTGTGTTTTAAGTGCTTTCTTATAATTTATTACAAATTTGCTAAATTGTTCCACAGATTTATTGGTCACCAAAGAATAGATTTAAAGAATTTAAAAAAAAGCACTTTGCTTAGAGCTACATTGAAGGTTTTAATGTCAAGATATGATTAGATTCGTGTAATGAATTCATCAACAACAATGGTAGACAATCTTTGTCTACGATACTGCTCTAAAATAAAGAAAATTGAGATAATTTAGATGGATATTAAAGACTTTCTAATGGAAGAAAAAGATGGAGAAAAGCGTTCGATAGAAATCAGTTAAAGGGGTGTGCTATTGAGAAAATGACTTGGCATAACACTTTTGCTAGCAATTGTCATCCCATCACAGCTCAGTGACAGCTTTCAACGCTTTGAGTACGGGAGTTTGGCACTGAAGGACCGGAAGTAATTGAATTTTGGGTTTATGGAGTTACCAATCAGATGCTAAGCTCCATCGTGTTAATGCAATCTCTCTTCATTTCGTTTCCCCTCCTCGTGGAGAGTGATTGTTGAGACGTGAAACCCGAAATCAAAAGTTTGTTGAGTTTTTTCTGTTCATGACTGTAGAAGGATATTTAAAAAAACACAAAAAATGTATTAAAATTGCTATTACTTTCTTGAGTTAATTTTTATTTATCAAACATATTATTTAGCGTACGTATGATTTCATGCCCTTCAATATTTTATCGTAAAATCTGAATCACAGTTCTTAAGGAGTTAATAGAAATGTAGGTACATCGAAGTGTATAGAAATGTATTATACTTTAAAAAAAGCTGTATTGTACATACTACGGTTGGTGATAAGATGACAACTTCTCGCATTTTTTATATTTGAACTAAAATCCTTTGTTTCACGATAACCCTTTGTTGTTCTGCATCAAGCCTTTTACACAGGTGCATTGATTGATGAAACCCTCTATTCTGTCACACTCTCTTTTATCCAGCTCACATTTTTAAAGCGAACACAACACTTCTGGCTTGATACTTGTTTGATACTCCTTTTGAAAACAAAGGGAGTTACCTCATTGGAGTGACGATTTGAAGAGGATTGATACACTGTAAGGAACAAGGGTGTACGCGACATGAAGTACGACGGTATTGGGTAGCTCTTTGGGATAAAGTGGGCTCCTTTTGTTAGTGTTTGGCATCTTTAAAATGTCGCGAAGGTGTATTGTGGTTTATATTCAGTAGAAAGACAGTAATTTCGTTATCTAGACATAATAAAAATATTATCAATCCATGAATTATAAAAAATCGTAGCTTAGATGAATATCAATTATAGTACAATATTTGGCATGTGACGCCAGTTTTGTTTTTTCCTTAGTATATCATCCGTAATACATCCAAATTAAGCTTTATCAATAAAAGTTATGCTTCTCCCTTAAACATCCTGAGCCTGTCAAACTATTATCATCAATCAACAAAAGTGCTAACAATTTGACGAAAATCCCATCGGATATAGTTTCCGAACGAAGCCATCGCCACACAGGGTGGGTCGTTCGTTTCCGTTCTGATACCGTTTGGCACGCGATCCAGCTGATCGACAAGTTGACTCGTAGGTTTACATCAAAAAGGTTAGTTCAGGAGCGGATGAATCGAGAGTAAATGTACGGAAGTAGCGAAGCGTTTAACCGTTTTCGAAGGTTAGCTACTCCATGCCGAATGTACTGAAAAGCATCGTCAAACGCTGCCGAAACACTTTATCAGCCGGTATCTATGGGTTCACCGTTGTTTACGTCGGGGGCTCAAACCGGCGTGAATGATGTAAGCGTTAGTGTAGCAAAATGGATACTACGATCGTGCCTTGAGCAAAGCAAATAAATCTGGCGGAAATAGATTCAATCAATCAATTTACATTATGCTGCGTTTTACATATATTTGTCAGAGCCGCTGCTGTCAAGGCCTTATGGAATAAACTTAGGCTCAGACGTCGCTGCAGTGATTTATGAGGGTGAGGATGATGCGCCGATTTTTCGATAGCCGTGTGTGTGTGTGTTCCTGGATGACCCAGATAAGTCGGTTGCTATTTTTGTTTACAAACCATGTATTCTGTGAAGTGAATGTGATACCTTAAGTAAACCAATTTCAGGTTGCGGTTCCAAGGATTTACTCATCGCAAGGATGCAGCTACAAACTTTGTTTGCAGTATCATATATTGCATACACAACGTAAGTTGTGAAAATAAGTTACACAGGTAACTTTCTGTCGGTCACGGGGTACGTAATATGGGCAAACGAAGTAAACATGCTTCTATTAGCACCGTTCATGATTGTCATGTAAAATGTAAGAGATAAAAGTATCATTTCCTTCGCGATAAACAAAGCTATGTGCAGTACAGATTGTTGCTTTTCCCTCATCATGAAGTTTCCGAAAATACTCATGGTATAAAATTTTGTGTCATACTGATGTCATCGTTATTGATAGTGGTCCACATTTCCTCACTTCCCGGTGGATTGACCATCAAGAAATCGATCACAACGCTTAAATTTACATGCAAATCTAGAAGCCACCTCTACAAAACTATTTGATAGTAAAAAGACGTTTGGGTATACGTGTAAAAACATAGTTTTTCTTCTTCGCAAAGAACATGCACCTTATTTGTTTAATGCTTATTTTAAATATGCTTCTTGTTGCGTTTTTCGGAACAGCATGCATTGAATATCAGCATAATTAGGGTATACAACATGTGCGCCAAATTGCATCCGGATGTGCTTTTTTTGTCATTTAAACCAACGCGGAGGATAGTTTTCTTTTCACACCCCTGAAGTCAGCGAAATAAAAGTTTTGACGTAAAAAAAGTTTTTTAGAAATTTATTAAGAATGCGGCAACAGTATGCTTTACATGGCGTACAAAATAGGAGATGTAAATTTAATTAAATCATTAAATCTCGATGATCCAGAAATGATGAGCGAAAGCTACCATTACACCAAGAAATAAAAACGATCGTATAAGAATTCTTTTGATTAAATAGAGAGGCAGCTTATTTTTTGTACATTATTTTTTTCTGGCATTAGGCATTTGGTTATGCGTTTGTTTTCGGTCAAGCAAACAAACTAAATTAAGTTTCGTCGGCAGAGCAAACAAAAACAACGTCATATGCTCGCGTGGTAATGTGATTTCACGCGCAACCGTTCCCAAAATAATGGATAGAGATGAAGTCAGAGACTCAGTACAACCCATTTACCCTTATCTACCGACCGAAACCGTGCATCGTTTAGTGGCTGACCTTTCGAATACACCTTAGCGTTCTTTTTTTTATTCCGTGTTCGGTTCCATGAGCTGAGGTTCAGCGAAAGTTATATCCTCTCCGTTTAGGTACAGCGCTTCTTGCTCAGTCGACGACGGTGTCACTGCTTCTCGCTGCATATTACGTATGCAAATCATGAGGAAAAATATTTTCGTGATATTTACAATTACAACACAAGGCACCGTCGTCCACATCATCGTCCGGTTTCGGGACGTGGTAGGGTGCAATACTGCCAACGCCTCGCTCGTTCGTTCGCTCATGTTGGGAGCATAATGCACAGAGTAGCCAGCTAACACGCCTGCTGGCCAACCTCCCACCCGCTGTCTTGGACGCCATTTTTGGGCGTGCTGAAGAAGTGCACCGGAACGGGACGGAAGGTGTCTTTGTGATATTGAATTCCTCCGCACCATCCGCGTTTCGGGTAGCTGCCGCTCCTGTGCAGCTGGCAACCATGACGGAATGGTATTGAAAATAGGACCAAAATGTTATTTTCCTTCGGCACAGGGAAACCCTGTCTGCGGTGGTGGGCGAAACATGGAAACGTTTTCGAGTGCAAATGAAATGGTTTCTCTGCTCATGAATAGAAATCACTGCAATAGCAACTTCTATTGAAGCTTATGGTGCACAGCTTCCGTGTCGGGGAGGGGAAGCGGTGAGCGGCGAGAGTGAGTAAAAATGCTTCACCCATAACCTGTATGTCATTCCCCGCAACGATGACATTTGCGGCGCGGTAGAAGAAACACCGAAGGGTGACTAGAAACAAGCAGGGTAAAAATAGCAACACATCTCCTGCTCCACGGCGGGAGCATGTGAGGTGTGTGAGCGAGTGTGTCTGTTTGTGCGAATCGTATTTTACTGAGCTTGCACCAACTGCAACCGGTCCGATAGGACGTACGGTTGACGCAAGGTGGCATTTTCATGCATATCGCGTACGGAGGTCGCTCCGGCACACAAGATGCTGCCGGTGGGGTCGAAATGAAGGAAGTCTCCCCCAAAAAACTAACTAAATTCAATTTGAGTATAATAGGGAATTTTCAATTGCTTGCCAACGGGGATACCTTGGGGATGACGTGTTGAACATGGTCCTAGTTTATGAAAAGGAAAGCTAAGCTGTCAGCGTCAGTGCTAACTAGTCGGGCGTTGGTATGCACGATTCATTTTGCACCTCGCACCAGGAACAACCTGACGCGAGGCTCCCGTATGAATCAGGATACAAAACTCATCACGCTTCCATCGGTTAGGTCATGAGTGGGAAAAGTTTTTCAAACCTGCCCGGGTGCGATTAGAAAGGGCTCATCAACTGTGCAACTGTGCCGTGCCGAAAGATTGGAAAAATACTTCATCTTCGATATCTAATGTCGCCATGCGCAGTGCGCGAGCAACTACCACTTATTAACATCTACGAAATTGATTCCGGTCTGCTGTGCGTGCACCGGTACGCGAAATGTTGGCTGATGTTTGTTGTTTCAGTCTAATGAAATCCAAACAGGAAGTCCGCGTGTGTTGTTAGAGAGCCGACGTGGACAGTTTTTGGGACGTTTCAGATATGGTATCGGTTTAGTAGAACGTTGGTGATGTTTGGTTTGAAAGAACGAAACCGGTTCCTGCATGATTGATGTAGGCAAATAGGAGAAGATAGTATTTTGTTTCAAAACAGACCAATCGTATTATTTTGCTTGCATGATTTGATATAGGTTATTTATTAGGGACAGAGGATAAATTCGAGTGCGTATAAAGCACAATCCAGTGTGGTAATCCATTTTTATCAATGTATTACCGAATAGGGTATTCCTCGATGTTATTACAAATGTCAATCAGTAGTTCGAACAGAAAACATGGTCTGGTAGCTTCTAATAGTTAATTTAATTTGACATTAGATGTGGCGATCGCTTGAAGACACTACATAAGATGAGGTATTTTTACGTCTCCGGAAATGGTATCACATTCATCATGTGAGGCTGTGTGCATTCTCAACCGGTGGGTGTTGCAGAAGATAAAATTAAAGGCGTCGCAAAGGGCTGAAAGATCCTAGCCAGCAACAATAACCAGTACAAAGCACGGATCCCCGCTTAGCCCCATGCAGAACGGCTTCGTTTACGATGTGGTGTATGAACCGTTTATTCACGGGGTTTTTTTTCCATAGCTGCCACAAGCGATACAGTAAAACACTTATTTCTCTCCGGCGTTTTAGGTTGGTTATTCTGCCGGCCGTAGCATCCCGAGGCTTGGCAAGGGTGTGCTCCTTGTCAGATGGCGTCGTCATCGTAATCTGCGCAGCGAACCGTCTCTTGGAGACACTGGAACGTAATAACAATGGTAATAACAAGAATGGCTGACACCAAAGCGCCCTCCCCTAGCTCCTCCTCACCCGGCTCGAAGAGAACGCCGGAAGTTGTTTGGTGTTTGGGAAAACGAAAAGCTGAAAAAGTCGAGGAGTGTTTGACGGTGGTGGAAGTAGATCACCTATGTATGCCGGAGCTGGGGTTGGGGAGATGTTGACCGGATGGACTGCGGCTGCATGGGCAGCACGCGAACGAGTACAAACACACACACACATACATGCACGCAATCCCAGCAGGATGACGCACTCATGCTGAGCACGTATAGTTTATCGTTGGTGCATACTCAACCAGCATAAAGATGAGGTTCCACTTTGGTTTCTGTTTCAGTGAAAAGTCGTGCAATTGAGCTGGGCTGCGAACGCAAGCGTCCACCACAGCGGTGGGATTCGGTATAGCAAAGAATGGAGAATTGACCCCGGAGAAAACATCACGTTGTGGTCGCACTGCTTGTGGAGATCTATGCGAATGGATAGTCGCAGCAAAATATTGTGAAACGGATATCAAACTGGTCGTAGACCATTAGCCAGATTGCTTTACGCAATTTTTTTTTATTACCAAAACGAAATAAGTCGTTAGTAATTTTTCAAACGTTAACTAACTTCATGAGCTTTTTATGTGCTCATTAGGAATTTGAATTTATTAATTGAGACTTTATGCTTGTTAATCGATTTCGTAGTTGAATTTCGTAGTTTCATCATTTGAATTGTGATGCTTTATTTGTAAGTAATAAACAGTAGCGCTTGAGATAAATTTTGCCTAATGCCACATTCAATGCAATGACCTCTCTAGGAGGTGTTTAGAAGAATCACTGTCTTAAATTACTATAAGTATTGTTGTTTGAAAAAAATATTTCATAATTTAATGTATCTTTTAATGTATTCGGTGTGGTATGTCATGCCACTAGAACGATTTTCAAAAGACATATGAGTATGGCGCTCATATGTAATATGTATGTGTAGTGTATTCTAAAGTAATAGTTTCAGTTTTATGAATGGTGTGCTTATGGTGTCGAGAATAAATTATTAACACAAAATTTGTTCTTAAAATTGCATTCATTAATTATTTTCCTAGTATGCAATGGCTGGTCAACACAGTCTACAATTTATTCTAAAAAATGAGCGTGAATTAAAATGAAAATGTTATACTAGTAACGGTAACACATCAGTTTGTTATATGAAGCAAGTGTTGTTATCAAAAATGTTCGCTTTCATAATTCAACGGCTGATACTGATATGGGAATGGGAATAACCTATGAACATTAGCCGAAAGGTGTATAGTCCTGCCATGTCTGACCATAGTGTTGGTTGTCGCTCGAAGACCAAAATCGTGCTGCTTACATAGTCCTATGACACTCAAAATCAAGCGCTCATCATGCTGGAACCTGCGACGGTAGATGTGTGTGTGTGCGTGTGTGTGTGTGTATGTGTGTGTGGCCCTGCGGTGGGAGGCAGCGTGAATACAAACTGCAGAATAAATTTATTTAGAAAAGTTATGAAAATCGCAGTGCAACTTTGGCACCAATGTACACCAGGGCATGGCCGGTACAGACGCTGCCTTTTACAAGACGCCTAACAAGCGACATTGACGCTTGGGCGACGATGATTGCAAGAACTGTCTGTGGCCACAGAGGCCCAGTTAAGGCAGACCGGAAAGAGGAAAAACCGGAAGAGTTCGCATCGCTCAAGGCACTTTCCTTCGCAGACGCGCCCATACAGAGAACTGGCGACCGTTCGCCGTGGTTCTTGTTTCGATCGCGAGGTGGAGCGATTCCTCGAACTACACTCGGAAGCTTCGGGTTTTTCGTATTCAGTCCCATTTGCATTTTGCAACTTGCCAAGCACGACGGCACGGGTGCGATAACGAAACAGGATGAGCAAACGTGGAAAGATAGATAAATTGGTGTGAGGTGCCGGGTGGTGGAGCTGCAATGGGAGTGCAGTTTATATGCTACGGAGTGGGAGTAAATTTAGCTGAACCATCTGATTACGCTTCTATGGCGAAACGAAGCCGTTATTATGCACACTGCAGCCCATTTAGCTTTGTTGGGCTGGGTTCGGTTGCGGGTGGGTTCGGAGCAAACCATTTCATGATGATCTTGCTGATGCTGATGTTTAGGATGATAATGTTGATGAACCATCGGTACAAGCGGCGGCGCAGTAGCTCCAACGAACCGTAGTTTGTGTCATGAATGGCCGTTTAAAACCGGGCAAACAAGAAAAAAGTAGCCAAATGGGTTAATTCAGGCACGAGAGATTTGGGTTCCGGACAGCGTGCACACATCCGGCTGCTGAATCATGCGGTTCAAGATTTGGACAGGAGGTCGCTTCCTTTCCAGAGGGGCAAACGCATACTGCGCCTCGGTAGGGTGAACTGCAGCAGTCTCACCGCCCATTTCGGGTAATAGTAGTCCCGTCTTTGAGTTTACTGTTGTTCCGGCCTGCCAACAGCACCACAATGCTAAAGTAAACTGTCCATGCGGTTTTCGGGTGCGGAAATGCTGCCATTGCCACCGTGCTATTGCGTAACCTCAGAGGTGATTAAATGCATTGCCGTCTTCGTGCTGTGTTCGGTTAGCGTATGTAAATGGGTGCAGAGTAGGCCGTCCTCGCGGCTACATGCATGAGATTAGAACTCGTTTTGTTTAAACCTCTGGATCTACTTGAAGCCCCAGTGCAGGTGGCTGGAAAAGCGACCACCGTCTGTGGGCGGGGTGTAAGATGTGGATCATGCATGTCCCAGTCCAGCCTTGAAAGTACATGCGAATGACCATAGCCGTTCGGTTGGTGCAATATTTTCTATTTTATGTGCATTTGTTCTAAAGTACTTTGGTGCACTTTTTACCGAGTGTACTTTATTTGTTCAAAGAGCACGAGGTGTATGATACGTTGTTTGGCAGATTGCACTTACGTACACCATCTAGCACCACAGGGGCTTGGAACACAGAATTAGTTGTTTTACTGGGCTTCTTATCTCGTACATGATTAGTGTTGTTTGTACTAGAATGTCAATGACTTTGGACCTAGCCTTAGTACCAAGCATAGTTTAACATACGTAGAAACGAGAAAAAGTTGTACAGCCCATTGGACGTATTTCTATACAATGGAAAATATATTATATTATCTATGAGTTATTATTCGAACGCTATATTTGTTTTTATATTAGATACCGTTTTAAATCTGGCTAATTACAAATCGTGAGTATGCCAAATGAGCCGTAATGAACCGTAAAAACGAATTTCGTTACGAAGCCGTAACGTGGAAAGCATAAAAATGAATAAAGATAACAAAGAGGGCAATGGATGATGGTTTTATTTGGTTCTTGATTGCTAGAATAAGAAGAACAGGAACTTTTACGTTGACTATGTTGAATTAATATACGTTTTCTACTGGTTTATAAGTTTTAAACAGTACTATGAAATTTTTGCTTAGCTTGGTACAGCTTATGAAAAAAGAAAACAAATAAATCAGTGAAAATTCATGCACCAGCGTTTTGGTTCGTGTAAAACCTAACATTTCTACAAACTTGTTTGTGGCTATGAATGCGATCGAAAATACATTTAAAAGATCCTGGTTCGTTCTGTGAATTATTTCATAAGATTATGTAACACGTTAAAAATTCAATGAACTAGCGATGAATTTGTTTTTGTGTTAGCAAAAACATGAATGAAACGAAAAGCATCACATGTTTTTCCTACGTAGTGTGTAACAACAACTACAGTTTCAACAAAACTGTAGTTTATCGACAAAATAATAGTATTCAACATCACTCGGATCGGATGCAAAGTGTTGTGTAGTAAATGGAAAATACATTCTTAGAGACAAATACACATCACATATTGTTAAACTGTGTTAAACATACGACACGATGATCTAGTTTTATTCGATAGTGTAAGAGTTAATATACATACATCACATACATCACAGATACATACATCAATCACATATACATATACAAATATAATATGTACATGTGATGTATGTGATGTATTTATGTTAACTCTTACATAATCGACTATGACTAGAGCTTGGTGTCGTATGTTCTTAAAAAAAGTTCGATAACCTGTAGGTCAAGACAGACCGGGCTTTGCTAGGTCATCGCTTTGAGTTTCACACCGCAGAAGATCTATTGTTCAGTTGTGTTCCCGAGACGATGATTCTTCACTCTAATAATTTTCTTTTACTCGTCAGCTAGGTGCTGTAAATCGTACCTAAAAACGGAACCTAGTACGCGCACCGTAGTTTACCGAGTTTTGCAGTGGCTGTGGGTCGGGATGCAGACTACGGGATATGGGTTTCTGGGTTTCCTGTTATTCCTAATAGAGCGTTACCAGTCAGGACGTATGGCTGTGTGTAAGGCTTTTCACATGCAGCGTAGAACCACGATGGAGCGACGGGTTGCTGTACCACCTAAACCGGAAAGGAAAAACACAACAGGGGCAATAAATCTACTGATTGTTATTTGTTCTTGGGAAACGGTTCTTTCCGGTTATTGTTCGAGGATCGTCTTCCGGTGCATAGATGTACATAAATTAGCACATCTGGTTTATTTTTTTCGCCGCCTTCCCTCTGACCTTTCTCTGACCACCTCTCCTCTTCTTGAGGAATGCAATACCTTCTTGGGATGTAGCATGGATGCACGCTTTTTGTAGAGCTTGTACTGCAGCTAAACTGGTTGGCGGATATCTCGCCATGTGGTAAAGAAGAACAAATTGAGGAATAGGTTATTTATTACATCCTAAGCAGTAAATTTGAATCAATTATCAGCGGAGTTTGAAATGGTGAATGGTGTTCGAAGAATAGTTTGGGAAATATATTTGATCAATTGTTAAGTATATTATATGAACAAATTTAGGTTATGTTGGTTCTCTGTAAAAGAACCATTGACTTATTATTTAATTAGTTTAATTTCTTATAACCTATTAGATTCACCTATTAGATAACCTATTAGATTCACCGGCATCATTTCATGGTGTTCGGTTTTGGTATAGAGACGTTCGTCTTTTCCAACGTACGTTCAATGTCTTTTTTTCTAAATGAACCCGGATTCAGTTATTGATTGTAACTCCACAGTCAACCTTTCAACGATAGCGATTAGATTTACGATTTTGTAAAGCAGTAACAGAAAATACAAGTGAGATGGTAAGGGAAGTATCTTGATTGATATGCAAATTATTTCAAGTACTCACCTACTGTTGCATTTCGAATCTTCTTGAGGTTTCGTTATTTATGAGACATTCGTGGTAAGGTGCATGTCCGGTTCACAGAGATATTTTAGATTGCAGGGAAACAATTACATTTGTTCAATCCACATAATCTCGTAATGATAAATTGGATAATTGAATAGAAAATCGGCATGACTTGTGGATTCTTTAAAATAGAGATCTCTTCGAAATAAGACTGGTGCGAATTATGTCGTTGAGCATCGTTCGTTACTGTGTTAAATAATTGGGGAATACAAAAAAGAAACTAAAAAAGAGCTACGCTAAATGATTATTTTAAAATAAGTAAATAAACAAAACCAGACAAAGTTACAGTTGAAGAAAGAAAAACAATTTTGATGAATTTTCTCCAGTTCCAATACAGCTGGTTGAAAATATTTCACGTTTTCTTACCTCCATTAAATAATCTAAACGTTGCTTTATGTTCAATTATTTTTAATGAGTCGTACCAGCTTTAACTGCAACAATACTCTCCATTTGTGCTTTAGATCGAGCGACCCATGAGCGATCGTTGATGTAAAATGAACCCATCATCAGTAAAGAATTTCATCCCACGCGGTTGAGAAAAATCATGCCCGTTTAATCAAGGGTTCGGTAGGTACGCGACTGCATGACGCGAAATAAAATTCCCTCGTCGATCAGGACGTCTACTTGCCGCTGGTGGTGGAGCGAGCTGTGATTAACGATAAGTTTAGCCAAAATAAACGACATTCAAATCCGGACAAAAACCTCCATTGCAAAAAACCACCCGCACTCATTCATAATGACCCACGGCAACGCACTACAGGCCGTCGAATGGGACGGGACGGGCAAAGAGTGAAGAAAAAACGAAAGATTAATGGTTTATGCCGTAGGCTTCGATTTCGTCGCTCAACTTGACGTATTGAATTATTTGCTCGCGTCGTCTTCGCCCTGTCGCTTTCGTTGTTTGTCCTTGGCCGAGTTCTAGCCGTAGTAACGCAGGAGCAACGGCTAACAAAGGAGCGCTGCAAATGAAGATAATGAGAGGACGTTGTGCGCGATTGGAGCGGAGGTTGTTCGTGGGAATCGTACGTTAAGGGTGAACTTGTAGCCGTGTGGTTTGACGATGTAAATGAAGGCTGGAAAAATGGTAACAATGATTAGAGCGCAGAACACTACCATAACACGCCTATTGGTTCCCTACGGCTGATGAACGATTGACGAGTGAAAATGTCCCTTCCACGGGTGATTACCACAAATTACCACAAAAAAAAATTTGGTCTAGGGTATGGGGAAATTAAATTTTTTAGAAAATTTTAAAGAAACATGATGACGTTCGCTTTCGTTGAAAAAAAAGCAGCGTCAACGATACTGATATCTTAAAAAATATGTAAGGGTTGGTTTTCAACATCAATCACCAAGGGCTGTCAAAAAGTTGTATTGGACACAATTTTCAGTATCGATGTTGATGTATTATTACCTGTCAATGTTGAATGAAGTTTATACTGTTATTTATTTGCGATAGAGCGAAGCGATTGTTCTCGTGACTGGGTTAAAGTTTAATTTTGGAGGAAATAGAGCATACATTTTGGTTTGTAAGGCAGTGTTATTAAATTATGACTCTATATGGCAATGCAGTGGAAGTAAATCAAGAATAACTGACTTCTCAGATGTCTACAGATTTGAAGTTCATCAAGTAAGAAAATTGTGCGGTTGTCAGGCGGTTTTCATTGCATAACAGCTTAGCATGTGTTCCACGACCATTTGCATATGGAAGCACAGCAATTGCGCGCATAAAGATATTACTGTACGCAAACTTCGTAATCTGTGTTTTTCATAAGTCTAGTAAGCAGAATTAACTCTATGTACGACTAAGCCTAGTCTATCCTTTCCACCATAGAGAACTTTCTCAAACGTTTCGTTACTGATGTCGATACGAGATTTTTCTTACGCCTTAGTAGCTTGTTTCACATAAATGCTGTTTATGCAACTTGGTGCATAAAGAATATGCGTATGAAGCAGCACACATTTTCGGTAGAATGCAAAAGTAACGTTGTTGGAATAATATTATTTCCTTCCTTCGTGTGTAAGTACTTGGGCGTCGTGAATAGTCAAGATGTTCAAGATGTTCTGCGACACCTTGCACTAATTTCGGAGAGAAATATAGAGCTATGCAGAGAAAGAACACCAAAATGTCGCATTGCAAGCTTCTCTGCTCACAGTTATTTTCACAGTTTCTCTGTTGAATCACAGTTATTTTCATTTAAATTGTGGGAATATTTTTTCGTCAAACTTGTTGGCGCCAGTAGCACCAATAAGGGGATTGCGATGCTGGAGTAAAAATATTCAAACAGCAGCCACAGCACGGTCGAGATTGACGGGCAGCAGCGCCATCCGCTTCAAAACAACGATACGTCCGGTGTGATGAAGATGCGATTGAGTGCACTGCAGGAATGGCTAGAATGAGTGGTAGGAGTAAATCGCTCTGGGACGAATACTAGCGACGGTCTCTGTTCGTTCCTTAAACTTCTGTCAGACTTCTGTCGCTTTACGCGCATGAAACACAAAGTTCTCGTTTACCCTCTCGCCCGGATTTTACTAATGTTCCAAAGTGGGCTATAATCATTTTTAACGGGAACTTTACTCATCGCATCACACCTTCCATCCACCTCTTGTTCGGACGCTCATTGGGCCGAAGTCGGAACGAGATGCAACAAGAAGAACGTACAATTTAACATGGGCTGGCTGAGCTGATTTGTTGGTAAAAAAACAGTGCGAAAATATTGCAAAGGCTACGCTGGAAAGAAACAAATCTCGCGACCAAAAGAAGACGATGCAATTCAAATGGTTGAACGATTTTTCAAATTGTCCTGTCGTCCTTCGTGCCGTTGCCGTTTACCAACATGACTTGAACACGCGCGCTCCGGTAGGCGAGCGGATGTTCCGGAAGTGCCGACGAGTAGGATCACTTTTTATCGGTACCACTTGATCTTTTCGGTACAGTGAAGAGGCATTTAAATTTAATTCTTCAGGTTCCTTTCGACCGTACCGCAGATGGTCGCCAGGAGAGGCTCGTTGTTGGAGGCAGTGCGTCCGGCAAGCCACCATTCTTTTTTTTTGTTCCGCATTGCTTGCGTCGGATGTCTTTTGATTTGAATCAATTGCGTCTGAGTGATGCATACCTTTGAGGGGGCAAGTTGACCCAGGCGATCAACACACGACGGATGTTTGAAAAGGTTCGTCCTTGCTGAAGGTAAATGTCATGTGGCTGATTTTGTTTCATCTTGTTATTCATATTACATGGTGTTGTTAAAAGATGATAAAAAGATGTATACGCTAATTTGAGTTTTTAGAAAGTCAATATAAACGTTGATGATATTTCAATTATAAGCCGATAGGTGGTTAAAGCAAATACGCACATGGAGAGAAATTAATTGAATGATGGTGCAATCTTCAATCGATCCAACACGACGATAGTAAATTATTGAAATAATAGAAAATAGAGAAACTTGTGATTGTTATTTGAAAATAAAATCAATCAAGTCATTTGGTATTTTTCCAATTTGAGTTCAATTTACAAAAACTAAATACATTTTTTGTAAATTTGATTTGATCATATTTTTTTGCGACGGCCTGGCCTTATAAACCCCTGTTGGGGATGAATATTTTTTATAATTGTTATAAAATTAACGTATACTTTTAGATGTAGGAAGAATATAGGAACAATATATTTTGAGGGTTGTTTTAGTTTTTTAATTTGTAAATCTGATTCAAATAATTAAGGAAAAAATTTTTATTTATAAAATTACTTAAAATAGTTTATGTAAATGAAAAAGGAGTATGCGGGGAGTACTGCATTTTTCAATTAAAAGTTGTATTTTATTTGGGTTAGTACTATACAATGATTTATTGCGGAGATTAACGTTCGTTGAAATGATGTCTGTTCATCGTAGCTAAGTTCACGTAACATCCTTGTGCTCGTTGGTTTATTTTTCATTCGTTTCACAGCGTTCACTATGTTCAAAACCGTTCATTCATTGATGTTGTAATTTTCTCCACCAATCTTTTCAAGAATTTCTGTACAACATCCTTGCAACACAGCAAGGATCTATACAACAACCAGCTTTCCCCATTATTCATCCATGAAACGCAAAGTTCATTTCCAGTTTCACAGGTTCATTCAGTGAAACACAGGATCCCCTCCATGAAAATTTCCTTTGAATCTTGAAGCGACATTCTCGATGTAGGCTAATGCGCATGTCCGATTGAACGGGCTGTATGGGTGAACAACATTTGCGTTCACGAGTCTCTCTAAATTCCGCTAAAATTCCTTAAGATTGTAAAACGCTTCATGACGGTTCCACCGTGAGCTTGAATAGAATTTCTCATCATACTCGCCGGTCCGTGATGTTTGGTTCGATGCGAAGAATCTCTGCGAAAAACATCGCGTCATCCCGACGGTCTACCTCGGTGTTGCCCTCACTGAAAGAGTGCGTCAGATCTACTCAGCGAAGCCGAAGCAAGTCCGAGTATTGCCTCAGTATCAATTTGTCACTGCTCGGGTGTGATCCGCATACGCGGTTTGACGTTTCACGGACGTCCGGTCGGTGCGTTTGGTTACGCGGATCGTTTTATTCTCACGCAGTGTGCGTACGGGAACTTGTTTCGTTCGTGTTCGAGTATCCTCTTCCTGTTGATAAGCAGGTGCGTGTTTTATGGTTTTTTTCATGTGATTTTCGTGAACAAGCCCAACAGTGCAATTGTGAAGACAAGCATTTCAATCGTATCGACGAGTATGTGTTAGTTATAAGTGATTGAGAATATGAATGTTCTCTTGTATAGTGTAAAGCAACCAAAAGAGTGTACGAAGATAAAAACTTTGTTCAAAATAGTTCATGGCGTGAGAAAGATTCGTCAACATAAGGAATGGTCGGCATTAGACTTAGCCAAATTAATTCGTTCGTGCTTTAGCAATCGACAAGCTGCAAAAAATATCTTGAAATCGAATTTAACTGAAACGAAGAAGCCTTTGGCGAGGAATAAAATGACGCGGGTGGGAATTGAAGCCATTCAATCGTTAAGATTAATTAAGGAAAACACATTCTTGTGGAATCTGGTACAGATTTTAAAAAGTGAAGCTTCATACATGTTCCTTACCGGCATCATCATCGAGTGATCGACGTCGAATCCAACGGATATCAGTACAAAAGTATCTCCAAACTTCAAACGACTTGCTGACCAGTCTGAATGCCCTAGGAGATTTCTAAATTAAAGTTCTCACTTGCTGCCAGCGGATGGATTGCGGTGAAAGTTGTGTGTGCATGTTTTTATGCTTGTTACCGCCTATCTGAATCATCGAACCTTCTCACTCAAATCCATCCTGCGCACCAAGACAGGCTCTGGCTACAGGCACTGAGCTTTCACCACACCGAGCACGAAGAGATTGAAGCCCATCAAAGCCCTCCTCAACAGCAGCAACTCGTAGGCCCTCCGGGAGGATTTGACGGAGTTCAAACGTTGAAGGATTCCGCCGTGTCCGAGGAAGTGGAGTGGGTACAAGCGGTTTGCGGAAATGAGAAATAAAAGCGCGTAAAAAACAGTCCAAACCCAAGAAAGAATAATCTCGTCAAATTAAATCTGATTAATTGACGGTAAGGACAGGAGAAGGCACAGGAAAACACATACACACAAAGCGGATAGCTTCAAGCCAGTGAAAAATTTGCAATATTTTGCTTTCACGCTCCCGGCAGCTGCTTGTTATACAACTTTTTATTCATTCAACTTTCCATCGGCTTCTCTTTCATCGTTCTACCAGCACCATTGTTTGACTTGAAGCGTTTTGCTGTGCTCGGTTTGGAATGGAAATGAGTGGCAGTTAGAGCAGCGCGTTCTGTAACAAAAAAGTCGATTGTTTTAACAAGGAGAAAAAAGTGCTGATTTAAAAACAGCGCCCGTCTCGTTTTGGAATAATCTGCAAGAAATGCTTTCTCCGGTGAAAAATGTTTTGCCGCCGCCATTCAATGTGTTTCAATGGTAGATAAAGCGTAAATTGTGTCGCTAAGATCCAGATTCACGTTAAATCGACGATTAAAGTAGGTAAAAGCCATGTTAAAAAAAAAGGAACTAGGAAGTTCACCAGTGAACCAGTTTAACCAGTCGGTCTTATGGCCACTGCAAAGAAACTGCAGGCGAAGAAAAAACGCATACATTTTTCTCGGAAGGCTTAGGTTGAAGTAGAAAAAGGATTAATTAAATTCATTAAACAACACTAATCTGTTGTGAGCGCGCTGGGATTGCTTGGGTGAAGACGTTAGGGCGTTGCAAAATGTCGGAAAACTGTGGCACAAAAACGGGCACACTAGCAGTACATTCTGAGATGCTAGTGTATCTCCGTTTGCTCCCAGGAGACTCCCAAGGTGGTCTACTGCGCTTTCCGTTTTCTTGGCCGGAAGTTTTCGTTTGTTAGGGCGGGTAAATTTTTTTTTATTATCGCGTGGGTCGTTAACACCACCAGCCGATGGAGAATTGTGCGCAGATTGGGCATAAGTAGGGTAAGAAATTGTACCTACAGCGCTTAGGTAGAGATTAGCGATCATTGGGTGTCGTTGATGTTGCCAGGAGATGAACCTAATATCAACCGAGCAACCGCTGAGCGATGCTGTAACAGCAGGTCTAGGGGATTGTTTGTTGTCACCAACGCAATGGGGTGCTACTTTCACTAGCAATCAACGTGATCCACATTCTGCGAAATTGCTAACAAAATTAAAAAAAAAAGATGGTGAAACAAGTGAAAAAAGCTCCCACATTTGAATATGTCATTTTCCCGTTCTATGAACCTTCCGTCCCACTGGGGATTGCGATGCTACGACGATAGTAATTCGTTTGAAATATATGATTCCTTTCCAGTGTGAAACTTGAGACGCAGGCACTTTAGACCAACGCAGGTCGTTCGTGGCGTAACTCAACGGCTCGAGTTTGTGTATCAAGTGATGCGTGCCAAACGTGGGGCCCCAGAAACGGTCCTGTGAAAAACCGTACATGTGTGTACGTGTATGTGTGTGTTCGGTTCTGTTTGTGTGTTTGGTGTCAGTTCGATGTGCGTTTGATGCTATTTCCACGAAGATTATAAAGAAAAAAAATAAAAGAAAAGGAAAACCATTCACCATATGAAAAAGAAAGTTCTGGTGTACCGATTCGTAGGAAATGCGCGTGACGCGTCATCGAACGCTCGAGTTGATCCGTCCGAGGGATTGAGAAATAAGTATGGATATATTGTAGTGCACGGGCTTGGGCAATCAATATAGGGAAATTTGTCGGAAAATCTTTTCTTCTGTGAAGCAGCGCCATGCAACCGCCACTCAACGTTCTTTGGTGCACCGGTTTGCGTCTGGCCGTATGTGTGTTTGAGTGGTACAGTTCCGTTTTTGTGACTCGCACAGCGGATGGCCTCATTTCCAGCGAAAGGCAATTTAATTAATACAAGTGCTGATTGGCCAAACGTGTCGCGGTTTCGGTGGTGCCGCGAGGTAACGGTGTTAGCGTTGGCTGGTGACGGTACGGCGCTTCAGCGGAGGTGCACTGGATCATAGCGGATTGGATTCGGGGCCAAACAAGGTGGAAAACAGGAAAACCGTCACGGTCACGCTCCTACAAACGGCACCTTAGATTGCTCGGCAACGGTGGAAGCAACGTATATGCTGCGCAGGTAATAATCCTCGAATG
The DNA here is from genome assembly GCA_000956255.1 of Anopheles punctulatus. NCBI lineage: Eukaryota > Metazoa > Arthropoda > Insecta > Diptera > Culicidae > Anopheles > Anopheles punctulatus. Next base: position 18,596 of record JXXA01013694.1, read on the forward strand.
GAACGAGTGTATGTGTACAAGTGCTACTAATCGTTTGCAATAGAGTTTCACTATCTTTTTTTTCGTTCGTGTACAACGCGCAGGGTGGGAACTAAAACCAAGGCAGGCAATGTGCAGTAAGAAATGCTATTAAGTTCGATTGGGTTTATCTAGAAAAAAGTAGTTAAATTTAGCTAGATTTAGTTAGATAAATGTATTGTTTAACGAGTTCATCTAGGTCATTGGTTTGATATTGTTTCAACTACTGTTTTAGCATCTGTTTTCAAACACCTGATTCGCAACCTTTATCCGGAACTGCGAGGTGCTAGATAACATGCCTCGAGCTGAACAGAACTCGGAAAAGTCAAGGCAAAAACAGCATCAATCGATTGACAAATTGTTGGTAATGTGCACGGGTGCACACGAAAATACGCAGCGGAGGCAGTGTGAATTGAAAGGAAGTGAGCCGCATCGAAAAGAAAAATTGTTATCTAATTTCCCTCTTCCTTGAACACGGTGGGAAGCGACAGCGTGCTGCGACGGTTGTAAAGCATTACCGAGCGAACAAACGAAGCGTGCCGGGCAACATGAATATCTTAGCGAATGAAGGAAAAATCAAAGACAACCATGATATCGGAAATGTGCCGAAGCGATGGCAATATCCGAGGGGTAGAACGTTCGACATCCGGTTTGCGCTCGCTGCTTGCTCCGCGCGATTGGGTCTTCTGTCGTGTAAAAGCTCTTTTCTTGCAGAAGATGTTGTATTTTGTTTTTTTGCAGTCGTTGGTTCTGTTGCTGTGTTTTTCGCTCGCTTATGAGAGGCCGTAGAGTGCGCGCGGAAGTGGAGTCCGTTATCCCGGAAAGGCGTCATGAATTATAGGCTGTTATCATCACATCGTCAATAATAATCATAAAAAAGGAAATAACGATTTCTTACCCCCGCCTGCTTCACATCTTGGCCAATTTTCCCGGGACCCGGGCAGTCCGAACCATTTTTGCTACTACGGAGGCAGGAAATAAAACCGTCGCTACCGTTCATTGTGTCGTTTGTCTTTTCGTCGTCGTTGGTCGGTTCGGAGGAGAGCGTCACGATCCAATTGCGTTGATAGCTGATAAGAGGTGCTATGCGGCAGGAATTTGTGCACGATTGATTTTTGTTTTTCCTTGTTCGTTTGGTTCACTTGCATAGTGCGTGACAAAAGATCTGATGAAAGGAAAAACAGCATCCTGATCTAATCGATCCAAATTACGGTTATGAGTAGTCTTAGGTTCGGCATGGTTCAGTGGGTGCGCCTTTATCGGACCGTAGGCTGCAGCTTGTCGATAAACCTATATGGTATGGAAGTGAAAGCTGTGATTGATCCAATCAACATCTGCCGAAAATTGAATTGAAGTTTATACCTTTAAATATGTTCTTCACAGTTTTATGTTCACATGATTCAAATAGAACATACTATATCTAACTCATTATGCAGTGTTTTCGGGAAGTATCATACCGTTTTTTATCGAGATGTATTATACAAGTACTAACAAATAGGCTCAGGGGTTTGGAAATCCGAGAGGCAAATAAGTGTGAAAATAATAACTAAAACTTTTTTCATCTCTACGCGCAATCTATTAGCACAGCCGTGGCTGAAAGAAAAATCCAAAATTGCATGATGTATTGTCCATTGTTCATACAAATTCGTTATATCGTCTACTATCGATAAATATGTACATCGTATGTATACATTCGTTCTTGTTACATAAATTTTACAAACGAAACAAAATATCCTCCTTAAGCTATGAAATTTCAACTTATTTTTAACATATATTATTCATATAGTTTTTTTTAATTGTAAGTTCTATAATGGTATAATGGTAATAATGGCTAACAATAATCAAATATGATTTTAAAAATCTGTTTTACCCGCAACATAACAAATCTACTTATATTCGGTAATAATCGATTAAATCATCAAGCGATAATAATTCCACCCGTTTCGTTTAGGAAAATAACATAATGTCAATTGAGCATTGAGTTTGTGTAAAGCGTAGCTGTAGAGATCACATACAGTATTATGTGGAGCAATTTAAAGTATTTTATTCAGTTTTTATAAATTTATTTGAAAATAAAACATCGCAAAACAATATAACTCGTGAAATTCATCTCGCAGACTAGTTGTTGCTCTGAAGTATACACCTAATTCATACACTTTCTTTTCCTAATCAACAATAAAGTGTTTGGCTCTAATGGTGTGATGCTACACAGCCAAATTAACTCGCAAGTTGTACTAGAGCTTTCAAAAAAAAAACACATTACTTTCCCCCATCTCTGTATTAAATTTGTTCTATGGTTCTTGTTTCACCAATCTCGTAATTTGCGGCGAAAGTTGTGCAGTTTATCTGAGCAAAACGACCAGAAAATTATGAAATCCTCTAATAGATGGTGATTTGGTGGGGTAGAATAAGGATCAGACTGAAGGCTGCCAGCGTGGTGCGGGCGCCCGAGGTTGGGTAATAAGCCCCTGGGAGCGAGATTAGCATTAAAAGCATTGCCAAATGATTTATCAGCTTTGGGGAAAGCGTTGAGAACGAGAGAGTGAGAGAGAATCTGTGCTTCCAGGCAAACTGATTACGCGCAGCACTCGAAAGAAGGATGTTGGAGAGGAGGGAGGGTCAAGACAGAAGTGGCAAACCCGGCGACCGTGTATTAAGTGGGTTTCTGCATTTTTTTCTGTTTTGCACGGACGTCGAACTAAACTTTGTGCTTACGTTCTTGCATCGGCATTCTTCTATAAAACCATCTATCCAGCACACATCGTCCGTGCCTCGTCTGCACACCTTGTAGAGTGAGGATAATGCAATCGTGTGATACCTTTTTTCCCCTTCGAAATTGTGCGGGATAAATGCACAGAAAAGTTTGGCATACCCGCGCCATGCTCCACTTCGGCTCTATGAGCAGAGTTTGGTGAATTTCTTTTCCGTTGTGTTGGTTTGTTTATTCAAGGAAAATCACCGATCAGGCCCCGCGAGAATTTGACCAAGGTATATAGACGGTTGCAGGCAGTGGTGAAAGTCATGCGAAACCAAAAGTATATCGTCCAACCGAACGAATGAAAAGAGCCAAAAAGAATCAAAACTTCCAGTACAGTCCAGATAAATTGATTGCGATAAGTTGGCTTCCATGATCCCGGCTGGGCCAAGAAGTCGTCCTCCTCGTCTACGCCGTCGCGCGTCAGGGATGATTGAGGACGGAGGTGAGGAGCTAAGATGTTTTCCTATTATTGTTATTATTATTGCTATTTTAAGGTGTCTGGAGCTCAGAACGCCGGTGTGCTGCCGCTTTGAAAACCGAGCGCCAAACAAAAACTTGCCTTGCCTTCTCGTTCTCGCGGATGCGTCGCTTTTGGAGTGCATTAGCGAAGCGAAACCGAGAAGGAAAGCTAGGATCGTTAGCGTTTTACAGTTTCACGTCAGTGTGACACCAACGCGATATCCTCCGGGCACGGTATGACCATGGCATTTAAGTCCCAAACAGTCCCAAGTGCTCGGAATTGCTTCGTTACCGCCTGCCCTTGAATGGCAAGCCAGGTCAAGAAGCCGCCCGCTGTTGTGGTGTGGGAATCGCGTGCTAGGAGCATGGAGAAGAGAATTAAATTTTGCAAGAATTATATGTTGTGGAAAATTTGTCGATGGCCGTTTGCGATAACGATAGGTCGAGATGGGTTTTGGAGAAGTATTGTTAGGTCGAGTGGTCTTGCCGCTCCGTAGTATGAAGTCTTGTTGTTGCTCACTGTTACTGGTCGGTGTAGAACGCGCTTACACTTTCGTTGATCAAATGCTGGCGCCACAGATGATAGTTCAACCGGCTTTTGATGAGGTGAATTTTAGTGCTGGTCACCAAAATGGGACACATTTTTAAATACATTCATCTTGAGCGCTTTTAATATTAAATTATTGAACTAGATTAGCAGAATAAAATCAAGAAATACTACCATGTTTACTCCTATCAGAAGGCGTATTATTTGGGGAAAACAATTTAAGTTGTCCACCAAAATGTACAATGAAATAAAATTTGTACACTAAACTCTAAAAACTAAAGCTAATGGTATTTAAAAACGTGACGTTCGTATCTTATTGTTTTAACTTTTATCATTTGCTCGATTGACGCAAACATGCTCGTCGGTGCCCGTTTTGCGAATGCCTATTCAAACATCACTCGCAGACAGTAATGGGGCAACCGAGCTGATGGCCACAAAGCAGAAGCCCCCAAGAGCTCCCGACTTCTTTTGCCAGGCTTGGATGCACAATTCGATTCGCTGAATCCTAAGGGTATAGGTTGCCAGAAGCTGATTTTCCGATCCATCTTTTGTTACGCTCCGGTGAATGTAGCCCAACACGGCGAGGATTATTGTTTGTCACTGGACATAGTTCGAGTAGTTCCACTAGAGTACTGCGAACAAAAGTAGTCACGTTCGCTCCCGTCAAGTGTTTGCACAAACAATTTCATTAATTCACTGTTTCGTACCAGATGTTTGAACGTACTGAACTTGGCTCTGTCGTTTTGTGCTATGTGAGGGTTTAATATAGAACATACATCTGTCGGATGACCATTTAATTGTCATTAAATTGCCTTTCGGAAACCAGAGTACAACTATATGATGCTATCTACAACTAGCACAACTAATGAATACTAAACTTTTTGTAGATAACGCTGACGATAAAGGACTTCTTAAATATTTTTAAGCATTACTTTGCTAATATACCCCAATAATGTAATTCACATCTTTCAACGAAAATAAACAGGTAAAATATTTGAATGGCCTTCTTTAGCATACTTTTCCACTGTTTTACTAACGTTAACGATTTGGAATTTCTCACGCAGCATACAAAAGCATCATACCGTTCTAGAAATATCCTGTTGTTCAGAGCATTAAAACGAAGCACGCAAAAACGAAAGTTTTTCATGCAAATGTTACGTGCACGTTACGCTGTGAAAACTAACGCGCTAGAACATGTGCATACCGGATAAGTCAAGGTATTATTTTCGTGCGATACATTATAACGAGCAGTCGAAGCGACGATCGAAGAGATGGACTGCGTAAATGATATGTTATACTATTCGCGATAGCTCAGATGAAGAAAGCTCGAGCATAATAAAGCGCCTGTAATGTAACGCAAGGCCTATTTCCATTGTCAGTCACGGCAACATGAAGCAAACGCTGACATTGCATCGTAAGTAAGAAGTGAAATAAATATGTATCTCGTGTCAGATGTAAATAAATGCCTTCTTTCAACAACCATAGCACTACGCACACAGAAATCATGTGAAAATGAATCACGGAGAGTGGAAAAAGTAGGAAAATGGAAACCACGAGTATGAAAGCGAACCGCCGACAGATATTATACCACTCATACGCAAGAGCTTTTCGGTGGGTTTTCAAGTGAGTCTTAGCGCTACAAAGTGCGTATCAAAAGTGCGCGTTAAATGTTGCGGTAAGCAAACCTGAATAAAAAAAGGGGGAAAACAGCAGCACGCACATCTCTTTTGCACGACGGAAGGCGACTAACGATTCTCAGCGTCTTCACTGTGGTGTGCTGTGTTGCTGCTTAAGAAAGCCTGTGCAAAAGTGATGGGGTAGGGTTTGGTGGAGAGAAGCCGTTGTCGTCTGGGAGCTTCTGGATGGAGGACGGAAAAATGAAAAATAAAGTAAATGTGCAAATAACGAATAACCCACATCATTTCCAATCCAGCTTTTCAGCCACTCGGTGTACTGCTGCACGCGGACTGTAGGGGCTGAAAACCACAGGAACGAAGCAAAAAAATAAGTTGGTATAAAAATAAATAAACGAAAAAATCAGTGGAAGGAGTAGAGGAAAATACGTAGTAAAATGCGTGAACGCTTCCTTCCGAACGATGTTTTTCATGCCCGGAAGTCAGAAGCCGATAGCGTGTTTTCGTTGCTTCGAGCCATTTCTAAGTCTTGAATTGATTTTTCGTTTCGTTATCAAGCTCTTGACAATGCGCTGGTTACCGTCGAGATTACAAAAAATCGAAAAAGTAAACTTTTCATGATTGGAAGGAAGCGTATTGTGCGGCAAATGTGTGTATCGAGAAGGCTACTTTAACAAAATAGGCGTTTAAGAAGAAAGGTATGGGAAATTTCAATAAGTTTGCCAAAATGTATGCTATGCAACATAATTGGCAAAATATATGTTAATGAGTATCGCCAAAGAAAAAATATTGTTTATAAATAATGAACATTTGTTTTCGAAATCGTTTTCAAATGATTGATCGAGTGAAACAGACCGGATGTAGCTTCCACGTAGCAGACTTTAGTGCAAGAGGGACCCGGTTCAATTGAAAAAACATAAATAAAAAGGATCACAGCCACTGGGATCGCAAGGCCAAACCCATGTTACAGCTTGTAACGAACGATAAAGTTTTTAGGTGATTATATTTATGCTCATTTTTCTTCCCCTTCCCCGTTTCGACCCAGTAGACCAAATGGCATTCGGTACCGTACTCAAGAGAAAAGCGAAGGCAACCGTTTGCTTCCCTTAGAGGACTGCTTTGTAACGATGGTGGCTCGAATGGCCCCAAATGGTCGAAATGCCCAGTGATATTTGATGTGTTCCGAACGATGGTTTTGTCTTTGCTGGTCGTTTTCTGGAAGGATAGGCAAGAAGATGTGGAACTGGTTTCTGTTATCTTAACGTTACTCAAACGCGTTTCATGCGCGTTGTACTGTGACACCTGCTTGCCTAGCCGTGTTTGTCCCGTGCGTGTTTTTCTTCTAGGCCCAGAGCAGGAATTGTTCCCTTTTGTTTTATGTTCAGCATGATCCCTAGAGTGTACGTTAAACCGGTCCAATGTGTAGTAAGCTGGCTGAAAGTCTAAAAGTTGCCCGACCTTCTTTGTCTCTCTTTAAGTTTAGCTTAGCTCTGCAGTGCAGGTAATGGTAAAAAGAAAGCATACTCACTCACACGGACAACATAAACCAAAATAGAATAGACGATAGAACAGCTTCCGGGAACAGCTTCTATGACGGAAGCAAAATCATCGATCGGCTTCAACGACAAATCACCACGTGCCAGAGAAAATTTAAAAAGGCAAAACGGTGTCGGTGAGTTTATGCCGGCGAGACCGTCTTTTGACGGTGCAGGTAAGTAGCAGAAAATCCTACAAAGATGTGCGGGAACCGTGCGACCGTAGGAAAATGGTGATGTTCTAGGCGTGCCCCAGGGGACTGTGCAAGGATTGTATTTTACTCTCGAATATGGCCAAAGCATTGAGGAGACATTCGACGCCCAAGTCTGGCCGTGGGTTGAGAAGACTTGTCTGCTGTATGCATACGTGACAGTCCATAATCCGATGTGGGGCCATAAAGTTCTGGATTTGGAAGTATTCTCAAGGGAGCAGTGTGCAAGGGCTCCAACGATAATATTTTTGTAAATAACTGCGGAGCTTCGTTGGCTACGCACTAACTAGCTTTTTACTAGTTGAATAATCGAGTTAACTGTTGCGGAGATGCTGTGATGGCTGTGTTATCACTCTGGCAGAATGTAACATATTTTTATTTATTTATTGACATCGGTTAGGTTTTTGTGTGGTATAAACAGGAACTTTTCATCGGCATATAAAAAGTCTACCGATGTTTCTAGTAAAGGCAGAGAAAATTACTATAGGGAACCAATGCGTATACTAAATTTACCAGCTAAAAAGGTATACACTGCACTAAAGTGTCTGTTTTATGATGTCGCTTTCCTTGCATTTCAATCCCGCGTAGGATGTGGCTAACAATCCACTTGACTCTCGGTAGGCCAGGATAAAGTGGTAATTTTGTTATTAAAACCCGTTTCCTTCATTCCGCTAATTAGTTCATAACTACAACCGTCTATTGACTTACCAGGTGTGCAGTTTGGTGTGGAGCAAAGCGCGTAAAGTTTGAAATTAATTTTCAACTAATTTCGAATCAAATTGACAGGCATGGCGGAAGTGTCTCGTTTGGCGATTTTCAGTGCCCAAGTTATTCTCGGCTATTCCCTTCGTTTCGTTCGTGTCTGTGGCTGAAAGAGATGGCAACAGGGGAGAGTGTGTATGTGTGTACGTGAACCAGGGATACACATCAAACTTTGTCTTATACACAGTGTGCGCGCGCGTGTGGACGTGGTGAGTGTGCTGTCTAACAAGCATTCTTCAAATAGTTTGCCTGATTTAAAATGTTCTTTTCGTGTGCACGCTGCTGGCATGCTCTCGTGCTTTTGTCTTTGAGGAAAGGTGTGGTTTGAGCCTGTTTTGCAGATGGCGTTCTGCATCGCTGCGCTTGGCAGTGGTAATGGTAGGGTGGTAAATATTTCATTAACAATCCACAAACTATTTAACTGTAATTTTTCAAACAAGGTTAAACTGCAGGGGGTACTAGACACTAGGGGAAAACAGTCATGCCGCCCTGTTTACGCGCCTAACATACCGTGTAGTTCGCGCCGTTCGCGAACCAGCAGCGCTGCTACCAGCGAAAGCGAAACGTCCGGGAGGTTGCATGCATGAGCACGCGTGCTTCGTAAGCATCGTAAAATGCACCGGCACAAACATAGCGCGGTGCAACAAATGGAAACTTTTCCGGAAGAAAGCTGTCCGGTTCCGGCGCTGAAAAGGGGTAGAAATCGGTTTACTCGCGAGAAAGGATTTCGGAAGAGAAATCGTGCCACGAGTCTCTTCCCGAGGAGGGACCGGGGAGTTAACTAGCGCCGAGATTCATTTAAAGTTAAAACTTTTCCCCAACGGTACAGTTAAGGATCGCACCTAGTACGTCCCGTACCAGCACCGATCAAACGATCAAGAAACACATCGACTGCACGTGCACATGTCCATGCACCGGTGGAAAGCGCATAAGAAGCGCAAAGCGAAGAAAGGAACGCTGCATACGTGCGAATACTTCCGCAGCGTCCTGCTATGTACGTCAGAGGAAGCAGTTTTTGTTTTCGTCGGTGTTTCTTTTTGGCTTAAAGACCATAGTATAGCGTAATGATTCTTTACCGGAGGAAAATAGCAAACAATCCATAGCATCGTAGCAAAGTCGCGCTAAAGTTTCACGATAATCCAATTTTTCCCTGCTTCTTTCTCGAGTTGTTATAGTAGCGGAGCATTCTCTTGTGCTAGCGGAAAGTTACTTCCGGTCCTTGCAATGAGTTTTATTTGTACCGTGACTTTTTTAATGCTTCTGTTAGTGCAGGTTTGTGCAGTTACGTGTGTTAGGTCCCTTTGCTATTGGAATTTGAACTCGTATTAGTTTGAGGCTTTTTTGGCTTTATCGGTACATTCATTTTTATTTTGTCTAAAAATTGTCTTCTTGGCATAACAAATATCAATAATATAAAGAAATACTTGTACAAAAATACTTACCTTATTATACATACTTATAACTTATTGTAAAATAAAAACTAGTGCATGATATACACATTTAAAGTTTTATCAATTATGCATTTTACGCTTACGTCAAATTTGAATACCTAACAAAGTTTAGTGTTTCGAACAACTTCAATAACAACAATTACTTGAAAAAACATTTTCAGATAGCGAAACACTGAAACTATGCCGTTCTTAAAGTCGTTTGCTTCCTCTGAACTTAGTAATCAATTTCTCCTTCCATTAGCGTCTACCCTCATAAAGCATTTGTGGCTGCTTCATTCACTGCCAAAAAGACACTTTCATTAGAGGGTAGACAAATCAGAGTCAAATGTTACAATTGTCGTCGACGTCTGAAAAACGTTGATGGCTGTAGGTTTGCAGCTGTGCGCTTGCTTCGCCAACGCTATGCTATGCTCCAGATAGCGCCGTGCAACTGTTATCTAATTGAAAATCCAACCTGAAACACGACTAAAGTTCACGTTCGCCGATGGAGGAAAGTAATGGAACCAGAAGCACCTTGTCCTAAGGCAGGGATCCTTAGCGGTGCCGGAACTCGATGGCGTGGTCTTTTGTGTAACTAGAGGAAGGACCTTCCGGCGGAGGTTCAAGGGTGGGAAAGTTTGAGCGTTTGGCTAACAAACGGCACCTGCACAGGAAACAAGGCCAACTATCGTGCGGATTTGCTTATCGATGGAAATTTCAGTCGTTCTGCCAACCTAACCAACCGTGTGCGTGCCGGGTGGGGTTTGTGGAGATGGATGTGTACGGGCATACATTTGAGGAGGGAGGTAAATAGGGAAAACTTGTCCTCCCAGAAGCCGAGGGAACTTTTCCACAGCACCGTCGGTTGAAGTTGCGGAACAACATCGGCACAAACTACCAATAACAACAGCAACTGTTACGACCTATTCTTGCTACTTGAAATCGTTCTCGGTCAAAGGTTGTTACTTTGTCGTACGACTTTGCTAACGCCAGCTGTCAGAATCGTACCAATCATACTCTCCCTTCGGTCGAAGACTGTTCGACTGCCACCGACCGAACGTTCGCCCAATTGCGTTGCGTTTTCTTTCACATCTTCTTATGCCGACCCACCATTATGCGTTTTCCGCGAACGTATACTTCATATGGTTGCCGGAAACCCATTTTTCCTCCCCCCAAAAAAAAAAAAACTAAAACATGTTTGAGTCCTATCCATGCGAGAGAAGTTTCGAATTTTGTGGCTTACTCGCGAATGGCTAGATCCTAACATTTTGCAGGTAGCACGCTCGGCATTGTAGAAACTTTGGTCGGCAGTCATACGAAGGGTGGCTGTTCCGACGTACAGGCAAAGAAGCTTTCAGCTAAATTTGAAGGAACCCAAATAGAAGTTTTGATTCATACGATGAACCTTCCCGGAATGCTAAGAACTGGCAAGTGGAATCAAGTGTAGTACTTGTGCTTTTTCGCTTGAATCATTTTCGGTAAAAAGCTTTGTGGTACTTGTAGGAGATTATTTGATTTGTCTGTTTTGCTTTCGTTAAGTGGAATTTCAAGATGTTAAGGGATAGTTATAGAAACTCTTTTATCGTTCATCACAATAAATTTGCGAATCAAATATTATATGCCTTATTTAGATCTGATCTGCTAAAACAAATCTGTTTGACAAATAAACTCAATAATAAACAAATAAACAAGCAGAACAAATCAAACAGAATATGTTAATGAATTAAAGTATAAACATTAGAACAAAGAGAATTATGGAGTATTATTTCATGATAATTTCATGACTCTTTGGTGAAGCAATTTAATCAAGATTTAAAGATTCAGATTTGTGATAAAGAATTTCTGTACGTTTTTTTTCTATTCCAGCCGATGGTATGTTGATAGCTTGTTGTCGGCCCCTCACAAGTCGGCAAGATAAAAGTAAAAGATTTAATTGGAATACGTTGCAGTAAAGCTTTCATTACGTGGATTGGGTATCGTAGCTCAGTGCACGATGAAACTGAATATGCGTTTTACACCCTTCAACCTCATATAGGATCAGATATCTGAAGGTAAACAAAACCTCGACTCACTACGTGTTTCTCTTTTTTACATGGTTGCTCTGCTCCTTTTCCTATAAATTGAACGAACCAAGAAGTGCCTTCTGGACAGGAAATAGGTTGAGCGCCCTGCGTGCTGTTTTGACCCGTGAGAAGGAAAGCGGAGTCGATTTGATACCCGTGCATGTAACCATGCATTGCTCAATGTCTGGGCAGCATGTTCCGGAGGAATGTGTTCATGCTGATGGCGATTGCATTCTTCATTTCCTGTCCGCACTACATCTGGTTTGCTAGTGGAGTAGATGCATTAGTAGGGTATTGCGGCCTTTGCAGTTTGTTTGCAATTAGTCGAATTGAGTAGGCAGTAAATTATGTCTCAATTATGCATCGTCCACGGCATGCGAAATGATGGATGGAGGCCTTTCCGCATATCGTGTACTTCCAGTGCAATCGACTTCATCGAGTTAAACTTACCGACCGGTTGAGTAAGCCTGTGAAACGTTATTTTCACGGTAATATGAAACAGGCTAAATTTAATGTTGTGTAAGATTAGATAAGGAGGAACTCTCAATTGATGTACCTGAAATTTATGTTGATTTGCTACTGGTTTTTAGCAGAACATTTTACGGTCATTTTTATAAAAATGTGATAAGAATTCACTTTTTTTTCAATGTATTTCAATGTATATTTTTTATTATTATTTGATAGCTCTCTTTTGAAAAAAAATTGCTTTTATTTCAATGGAGACGCCTGGTAAGTTTGTAAACCATATTTTCTTTTGATGATTCGAATTCGCTTGCCTTTGATAAGCCATAAACATATCCACTCGTAAGCGTTGGAAGGTCCCCACGGCATGAGCGGAACACCTCTATCAAACGGTCGTAATTTAAGATGTTGTGGCTATTCATTCTCCCGATTTTTTTTCCACGATTGGGATGTGTCGTTACGTGTTGAAGACGACTGAAAAAGGTTTCCTTGTGGTGTTTGTTGGTGGAATTATGGTGTACAAAGGAATAAGCAATTTTTATTGATTATCGTTAAGAATGGTCACATGACACTCATAAAATATAAATTGGGAGTTTATTGACAGGTCGTAAAATAATAAATCATAGATTAAAGTTCAAATAGTACAAAAGCACACGAACAATTAACAGAAAACAAAGTACATTTACTATAAGTTGGCAACATAAACGCACATGTAATCAATTATTTCAAATTTATTATTATAACAGCCTTGAAATTAACAATCGATTTCCTGTTCTCATATGAAAGTTTCAAATAATACTTGTAAGGTATAGTGGTTTTTTCAATAGTTTCATTACATATTTTTTTTTATTTCATTTAGCCAGAATATCTTTGAACTTATCTTTATTGGTTTTACCATCTCATGGTAAATGTTACAACCGCACTGCCATTGGCCTTAATGTAGAGAATAATAAGGCTTATTGAAGAAACATTTGTACGGTGTACTGGTGGGTGTGCTGTGATCATAATAAAATTGTTATGGCCAGTTGACAAACATTCAACCAAAAGTTGGTGTTCCCGGGTTGGTGTTCTCTCCACAGAGAAAAATGCTAGCTCGGGAAAAATGTATCGATGAGTATAGTGCCATACTGTGTGGAATCGGGTTTGGCAATCGATAGCAAAGGCATCAAGCATATAAATAAAAGCATGTATTGAATGTAAGCCGGCCCGAAACAAAGAGTAAAACATAAAACGCAATTCATATGCATCGCTTTAAACGGTTGGTGTTTTGCTACAAAATATATGCTGTGTGATTGTAGAAATGATGCGGGCGTTCAAAAGCAAGATTAGTTTAGTAGAAATTGTGTGAAATATTGCATAAAAACGGTAGAATGTATTTGCTACGATCGCTATGAATGAATTGAAAAAATGTGTTTTTTAAACACTGAAATTTCCCTATCACAGATGAATATGTTTGCCACAATAATAATAAAGAGATCAGTAATAAGAAATGGTCCTTGAAGTACAATTTTACTACAAATCAACGCACAGTCTCAAACAAACGAAGTAAGCGTAATGATTGTTTAATTTACTGTGCAGAATCGCTTTTGCCAACTGGTTTCCTTCCTACATTGGTGTTGAATATGAGTTGGTTTTACCGTTAAATATGTTTGCTACACTACGCGAAATAATGCAAAAACTCAATCCTCAATCATTCGGCCGGAAACAAAAATGGCCTTACTCCCGTCGTGCACTAGGACGGATGGATGAATAGTCCCTTTTTACCGATTTGTCGTTGGTTAAATGAGATTTTTATGGCATTTAAATGGCAACGAACGGAGTTTGATGAAGCCGGTTTTATTGTACCACCGCACAAACCACATCCTGCCAATCAACTCCTCCTTTCGGGATACCGATGCAAAAGGATGCAAAAAGTACCAACGAGCAAAAGAGACAAAGAGAGAGAGAGTGATGAAGTCGAAGAGAGAGAGAGAGAGATTGCGAGAGTGATAAAGAAAAAAAAAGAAAAATAAACACAGTTCGTGTGGGCGAGGACTGCGTGAGACTAATGATTCGTGATGAAGTTTTTCTACCCACGGATGAGGTCATTTCCTGGGCAGTGGTCATTTCCGGTGCCAAAACCAAGGTGTTGATGCTGATGAGTAGAAGGGTCGACGTGGTGCCGGTACCATAAAACCAGCGGATTAACTCAGCAGGCCTCGGTAGCGGTTGCTGATGCCTTTTTGATGCCTTTTTTCGGGCATGCCGATCGGGGGATGTTTTTGAAGCGCCAGTTTCCGTAGCGCCGTTGGGATGTTGTCGAGGTTGTTGTTTTGGCTGCTGTGTGCGGTATTAAAAATACTCACGAAGCTTGCTTTGCCGGTTAGGTAAACCTGTTTTATTGACAACCGCTTAGTTTGCGTAACGAGAACTGTTTGACTGTTGTTTGGTGAGATTAGCTCTTACTGAATGATTGAAGGCGATAAATTGAACGTACCTTCCGCTGTGTGCTGACTGAATCTAATTATTTCTTTTGTGGATAAATGAGGTATGTAATTATTACATTTGTCGTCGAAAGAATTCGTGGTTCAGCACCACCAACGTGGTTTACATAATTATGCTCCATACAATTTTGATGACGGATAAATACGTATAGAAAAAAAAATTGAGACCGTAATATTTAAAGTATGTGGAAATGTTTGGTTGAAAATGGTGTTTCATAAAATTTAAAAAAACTAGAGAGGAATATTTCGCGCAATATCTTTTCGTTTCCGCAACTGTTACATACATCACAAACTAGGCATATCTTCAAAGAGGTACCAGTGGGCGAAATATGCTACCATCCTTAATGGGTACAATTTCCATAAAATCTGCTTACCCGTGTTCGGCTAGTATGGGCCAAGTAATCACACCTGGTGCCATTGCAATGAAACGAATCGCTAGAAGGGAAATAGTTTTTCTGAGCCCCATTTTGTGCATCTTACGCTGTCCGGTTTCAGAGCCAAATCGTTTGGAGTTTTTGTTGCTGTTGTTGTACGTGTTGTGTGCGCTTCCTTTAGTCAGCACTCATAAACGTGTACCAAATGGCGGTACAATTGCCCGTATAATGGTGTACCTTCGCAAACTCCCATCGGAGCCATCTGGTGCACTGTTAAACCAGTGAGCGAATTAACCTCATTTCAGTTGTCATAAATTATCTCACCACGCTGGCCAGCTGTGAAGCATTATTCTCAAAACCAGCATACAGCAATCAGGCCGCGAACAACAAACCGCACAGTGTTGTATTTATTTATCCTTTCTTTTCCTGCTAGCGCTCGTTTGCCTTCTGCTTCATCATGTTCGCGGCCGTGCGAATGGCAAGACATTTGCGAAGGAATAATTCGCACCAAGGCACCAACGGTGGGCTCAGCTGGGAGATGTACAGTTTTGCCCCTAACGTGATGAAAGGAGTAAATAAATACTAACAGCAGCCTTGGATGCTCGGGAAACCCAGCTGACCTCAGGGTTTTACGGGAATCAGCGGGGATATTTTTTGTTAGTACTTCCGAATACGTCCCGATGATGTCCAGGATTTTTGGATGGTAAAAGAAATAAACTACAGGAAGATAGACATAGGCTCATCTGTTTCCGGCAGGGATGTATCTTGCAGGGATGTATGGTTCAGTTATTTTACGTAAAAAGGCTTTTCCCACCAGGCAAACTTTTTTTTATTATAGAATGAAAATTACCAACATACATCACTTGCATGAATGAGAGTATGGCATGAATGAGAGAGACACTTAATGCTATGGCTTATATTTTTAGCTAAAGAATGCAGCTAATGCTAGCATCGATAAACAAATCGTATCACTTGCGACACACCGAATACAAGAGAGCACATTTGCAAGTGTTCTCCAACTACAAATATGGTTGGGGAAACATACACTCGAAAGATAGCTGGCACCATCGTACAAGCAATCGTACACTAACCCTTAAATTCGAACAAAAAATTTATGGTTCTTGCACAAAGCAAAATCCCATGGCGAAAAATATCAAATACTTTACCTCATCATAACGCAAATGCCGTTGCGTTTGAGTGTAAATGCGCGCCCGGTACGGGTGGCACCCTATCGGCGAGCGGTCTGTCCGCGCAAAAATATAGCGCAACGAATACACATCCATAATGCGAAAGGATAAAAGATTACATTTGGCTCATTTTTATCCGGTTTCCTTAGCCCACTTTCGCCATTAGTAAAGGGAACACGGAAGCCTGTATCCGACCGCCCCTGGGCCGGTTGCGTGATCCCGGAGGGTTGAAAAAAAAGGCAACAAAATTCTCCACCAGAACGTGAGTTAAGAGCTTAATGTTTTCCTCGCGAACAGCGTTTGCCTTCACTGTCGAACGCGCAAAACCAGTGGATGCGCGGGTGAAACTTGCGATGGATGTATGTAATCGCTTAAGGTGGTTTATAGGGCAGTTGCGCTTTAAGTTGCTTCGAGTGCGGGCGCCAGGCTGCAGCAGGCTGAAGATGAATAACATTTTATTTGCAATGTACGAATGCGACCGTTTGTTGTGCTGAAGTTATGCTGCGTCGTTTTCTGTCCATGCGTCTATCCTGCCGTTACCATCGCCGTCCGGAAGTGTCTTGGGACGGATGCAGGTACCAGGAGCAAATGGGAAATTTGAATTGTTGCATTCGAGCTTCCCGCAGCAAACGTACGGGAGCGTCCTGTACCGATGGGTGAAACGAACAGTTTCAGTCATGTTTGATGTTTCAAGAACCCATGTTATTGCGTTGAAAATTTCCTTTTCATGTCCATGCGATTTTACATGCTACTTGTTGAAGTAGTTTTTCCTTTCAAAATCATTTATACTTTAAACAAAAATACACCATACGTATGCGTCACAAATACTTGCAGCACTTCGATGCTCTATTAGCTTTGTTTGCGTCATGTGCTATCTTCTAGTGTCACAAGAATTATTTGTTTAGCCCTCGCGTGTTCCATGAAGGTACGTATGATGAGTAACGTCCAAGTACTTTAGTGAGTGTATGTGTGTGTGTGTTTGATTCCGACGAAAATTTCGACCAACTCGTCTTGTGCTTGGGTCTGCAAGTATATCGTGCGAACGTAGCTACCAAACAAAACTGCAAGGATACAACAATGTGCGGAAGAAAAGCAACCGAAACAAAAGAGAAAAAAACAACAAGCACACAAACACAACAAAAAAACTCGGCACTAAACGTGAAATGAGTTATTTCTTTCAGCTGGCTGCAGACGTTGGTGCCCTAGTCAACATAAAACTTCTTTCCTAACACGTTGGCCTCCAAACGGAAAGTGGAAGGCAAAGGGTAGGAAGGAGGGACACACGTCTTAGCAAACAATCACCCACCAGAAGCCGCAACCGAAGCGAAGATGGCTTGGAGGCCATTTCTCTTTCCGCTATTGTCGGCGTACCGTCGATGGTTGTATTTCATGTTTTATGCTGCCCTATGGCTTGCCGGCGCTTCACGCTTGCCACCTCCCACCGTCCCCGTGTGGCGCGCTAATGCGGCTTGCCTCAATCCAGCACCTCTCCGCCTTCCGCGACTGGTCGACCGAAAAGGACGTGGCGCCTTACGCCACTTCCACCTATCAGTGATATGGAACGATAATTTTGCTCAACAATCCTTTCCAACGCTAGCGGTAACTCGACAGGAAATGAAAATAAAGTACAGCTGCTAGCTAATTGATATTTATAACGGGATTCGTGTTGTAATTATTATTACCACCATGATTTGTATCGGTGCAAACGGTAGCACCGTCTTCTCCTAGGAATTGCCTTCCTAGCAATGATTCATCCCTCCCATCCAGATGGGTCAAAAAGGGAAGGGGCGCGTTTCGAGTGGATCGTAGTAGTTTTGCTGAATTTCGGTACGTGAACGTACAAACGCTGCGATAACGTTGGCTGGAATCGTTTCACTTAACCCCTATCAGATGAGAAGCAAGGAAACGTTTGTACTGGTTTGTGGTTTTTCGCAAGCTTAGCGCTTTTCTTCAGATTTCGTGCAAGAAGCTTCTATATGCTCTCGTAGTGGAAGAGTGTGGAAATGGAAGTGCAATTAATATTAAATATTTTTTTTTGGTAATCAAAGCTCATGCGTTGCTAGCTTATGAATAATTTGAGAGTATTGTGAACAAAGTTGATGAATTATAGCAACGTTTGTCATGTTAACGTTAATCGGTATAAAATTTAGACAGTTTTATGATTATTTTAAGACATCAATATTGTTCTTTTGTAATTTTTATACCATACCAGCTGCTGAAAAGAACGCACTCATTGTAATATTTTAAAAGTCTCCGGAAGTTATTGTTTCGCAAGAGTTACGCTAACACATTTTTATGGACTATAAGGACAAATCACGATATATT
>JXXA01013703.1:0-11810 GCA_000956255.1 Anopheles punctulatus
CCCGCGAAGATGTCCTTAAGGATTAGTAGCCTCGTTTTGTTCGCGTTCGGCAGCGTCCCAAGCGCTGCAAGGGGATCGCAAAGTGGGTTGGTTAATTTATGGCGAAGAAAAACATTCCACTGCACAAAACCTGAGCACACAGTCCCGGCCGGTCCGACAGGTTCGGTTCGGTGGTACGGTGGCATTTTGACGACAGATGATGGAAACGGAAATACTTAATTACATATGTGTTTGCATGTTTTCTGGTCTGGTTACCCGTCCACCCATCCGTGCCGGGCGCAACATGCTAATGAAGACAAACAGGTTGTCGCCGGATGACAGAAATGTAAATGAAGTCACCAACGAAGCACACGGTGGTGGCGCTTTGAATTGAGCGAATTGAGTCGTTGTGTGTCGAGTTCGAGTTGGATGCCCGACGTTGGTGGAATTGCAATGAACTAGGACGAGGTTTGGGTGCGATGGTTGCGGGATTTGGTTTTGATAATGGAAGTGGAGTTCGCTTTTCTGGTAGAAGGTGCACATGCATCGGGCTGAGGTGAGTTTGGTGGTTTCGGTTCGTGGTACATGAAGTAATAGTGGAAGCTGTATTCCAATAATGGGATGCAGCAGCGCTAGGGAAGGACTTTCATTTTTCTTAAAGAATTTTGTGGGATGTGCACGAACGAGCTGAAAGCTTTTGGCTTTACGGTATATAAAATTTGGACGAAACCTTTATTTTGAATCAGAATGTCATTGGAAATGTAATTTGTTTTAATATTTTTGTTAGCTGGAAAAGTAATTTATGGCCTCTTTATTGACATTGATGGAAACACATTGTATTTGCAGTGTTTCCATGGGAGATTTGGCTTATGGTGTAAATTTATGTTCAACGTGTATTTTGCGTATTTATTTCTTTCAAAAAATGTGTTAAAGAAGTTGCTGCAAACAAATGCTGCAAATTTTACTTCCTCCCTCCTCGGTGAAGTACGGAAAAGTAATCTTCCTTGTTCGCATCTGTCCCCAACATCCGAGCGTAAAATAAGAAACCTCCCGCAATTAAAAAACACTCGAGTGTTGTCCAGTAAACCCCCCATAGACGCGATCCTGCCCTGCCCGTAATGTATTCGAATTGTTTCGAATGTTTTGCGAGCATCTTGAGCCATTTGTGTAAGCGAGTGAGGAAGCTTACCGCCGGAGCAGGATCATTGCATTGGAAAACTCATTTCCCTGCTGCAAATTAGGTTTACTTTTCATTGCGAAACTTTCCGTCACTCATAATTAATTGCCCCCCGATGGTTTCATAATCCGCCGACATCGGGTGGACGCGGTCAGTGCGACGATACACCACATTCCCTGCGCTCACTCTAGGATGTTGCCTAGGTAGCGTTTTGCCGCCCGATGGTTGCTGGATTGGAGCTGGATTGGAGCTGAATACTCGTTCACAACTCGGCAAAGAAGCGGAGAGCGTAAAATACAGTGTTGAAAAAAATAAAATACATGAAACCTTTACACAAAGTATGCCGCAGAAAGCTGTCACCCGTGAAATGTGCGCTGGCAGCACTGATGACGGGGAATTGTTTCTACGCGTTCATACTGTACGAGTTGGTTCGCGTTCGTGTTTCCGTTGCCAGGCCCACGTGTTGCTCCGACACTGAGGGAGGAAAGTATTTAGAGAAAGTAGCAAGAAGAAAAAACATACTTTGCCCACGCAAACCTGGGAATGCTTTTTCCAACCCTGAAAGGCAGTGCTGCCAGCGTGCGTACTTAGCGCGAGCGGGCTTCGGAATAATTAATTCCATTTCAGTTCATTAAGTACAGCTTTGACTCAATTTTGGGTAGAAGCGAGCGAAAAGTTCGTGAGTCGTTGATATTTTTCGGAATGTTGGTGTTTCGGAAAGCTGAATATAAATCCGTACCACGTGGTAGCGATAATATTGTCGAGTGTTTTGCTTTCGGAAAGTTGTTAAATTGTAAACCAATTTGGTTTTTCTGTCGCGGCGAGAACACGTTTTCAGCGCAATTGTTGAACAGCAATTCAATTGGTATGGGATTATGAAATTTTCTCAAGGATGTAATTTGTTGAGCATTGGTGACAAGCGTTTAAATAAACTCTTCCTTCTCGAAACGAACACTTCATCACGACTGGCGGCGCTTGCTCATAAAGTGGGCTGTTGAACCACCGAGTCAGATAATGAAGTGATATTTTGTACCCATGTTTTTGACGTTGAAAGCAAATCTGTCACACTGCAAAGAAAGCTATGACACCTCCAGTGGCAGAGGCAACCCGCACCAACAAAAGGACGCAGGCTGGTGCGTTCGTTTTGATTTCAAAAGGTTGGCGCTCTAAAAGTTTGCGCAACAAAAGCTGCCCGGGTTCGGCCGACGGATCCCGCTTTCGGTGCAAACCTGTTAATCCGTGCTGGTTGCGGTCGATTCAAAATGCAACAGCTCCCACGGTGGGTTTTGGAGGACATGGACCAACGGGTTGGCGGGTGAGCCTTTGTTCACATGACAATAACATGATTAGGCATCCTTTTCATAGGCAAACAAACGGTCCAAAGGGAGGCGCCGGGATGTTGTCGGATGGGTCGCAGTTCATCTTGGTGGACACTAATTTATCCCCGGACATGTATAAATACACAAACACACATAGACACACGCATACTATAACACACGAGCATATAAAGACGAGGGTTCTTGTGATCCCGGGTGAGAGATAAGATGATGTTTCGCACCGCACCGCACAAGATTATTGAGTCTAACATAATTAAAATATCTTTTAACAACCTTCATCTCGGTGCTGGGCCAGGGCAGTGGCGTACCCGCGGATGGCCTGCGACCCGGACAGCTTTCCTGCGGATGCGAACGTTCGAGACGATTGTCCTAACCCGGGAGGGGTTTCGGAAAATAATTAAATTGTCGTGCATGTTTGTGCGAACCTAATTGATGCGGTTTGTGTGTGACGTCTTTTGATTGCTTGAAGTCACTCGGGTGGTGAGGTGGGAGTTGTGGATGGGAAGACGTGGATAAAAATATGTATAATCACTTAATTCCAAGAGTTTGCCGTGCGCCGCACAGATCACAGCGGTGGTTGAAATGCGGTTGAGGAGATCAAAGGGAAAGTATCGCAGTGTGACGTTCTCTAGATAATTCGTAGTTGCTTTACCAATTCCAATAAAGTTGACCATCTGTGAGATAGAAATATATATAAAAGATTTTAAGTAATTTAAGTAATATTCTTGTGATAAAAAAGCGCCATAGGTATGATATGCGAAATTTATCATTAATTTGTTCATATTTTTTCAGTATTATTTAAACGCTTTTCTTGGCAGATCATTTACAAATATGTAGTTATTTAAAATTGTGAAATGTCAAGAACCTTCAAACAGCAATGGCTTGGGTTCTTTCTACCGAACAATATCTCTCAAATGTTCACTCAACGTAAGCAAAATGTCAATAAATAACGACTGGAATTTTCCGGCACACTTGCCATTTTCTTGCACATCTGGTCGCTTTTTCTTGGAAAAATATAACTACACGCACAACGTAATCGTCCCGAGCGTGCTAATGTGCGCAGTGTCTCATTTGAATATTTCCGCGTAATTTTACAATAATTTATCTCTCGCTCTGATTCGGTTGAGACCGAGCCTTCAGCAGACAAACGCACACATAAGCACAGCCGGTACACACCCCCGGTTTGCCCTTTTATCCCATTGGTAGACTTTCGTCATTTTCACTATAAGCATCACGCATGGTGCTAACTTTCGCCGGCTTCTATGTGTCCTCGTCCACACATACAGCCACATATTATCATTAATCTTTCCAGCCCGCAAGCCAGGCAACGCCTACTGCGACTGTGACGGATGAATGTGCGGGAAGCTTACCAAGCCGGGGGCCAAGATTTTTAGCCCCGCGTCGGTCACCGGAGTTCGTGGGAAATGTTAACACCCGCCGGTCCGTGAACCCGCAGCAAACGCACACCCAGAATAATGTGTCTGGAACGATCGAGCCCGCACAGTGACATAGGTTGGGTGTAAACGATTGTGCGTCACAGCAGCCAGCCCATAAATACGGTCGTTAGAATATTTTCCCCACCATCCGTTCTACCCGGGAGCACTTTCGCTTCCCAACGAAAGAGAGTGAAATTAAATCCCATTCCACAAAAGGCGAAGGGAAACAAAAAAAAAAGTTTAATGACTTTTTGTTCCACTCCCTGGCATCACACGTGTCGACCCGTGTCTGAAGTGATTTTGAAAAATAAACCGTCAGCAGGATCGCATCAATCAGCTTATTGTTTCGGTCCGGGCCGGCGGTGCGAGCACATTAAAACACGCCACAAGATTTATACCGTGGTGAAAGGAAGAATTGTTTGCCGTTGGAGGTGTACTACCGAAATTTTTAACGACATTATTGCGTGTAGAAAATTACTTCACGCATGAAAGTATGCTGTAGAAGTTCAAAATACTTCAGCTTTATACATTTTGGCTAGTTAATTTTAGATAAAATTTGCATACTTTTAGGCGCTAGAAGGCTTTGCCGTCATAGTGCACGATAAGTTCAACTGTATGCAATTCACACAAAAAAAATCCGCGCAATGAGATGAATAACATTTTATTTTCTCCGTACTCCCTTACCTTTGATACACCACAGCTTTGCAAGCAACATGTGTTGGATTTATTTGTTTGTTGAGTTAATACAAACATTCATGGGCATGTGCTATCAAATACCATAAAACAATCAATATGGTCCGAACGTAAAATAAATTCTAGATGAAAAAGTATCTGATTGGATATATACAAAAAAACAAAAAATAACAAGAACGAAATATCAAACAGTCATCTCATGCATAGAATATTTTATTGCATTTATCTACCTTTGCTTACCTTCGACCAACACACAACTCGTGTTTGCAACACGGTGCTACTGCAGTGTATTGACTTGCAAACTTTCGCTGCTTCGCCAGCATTCCCACCGGCGGTGCACTGTATTTTCGCTTCCCGTCCACGTCCAACCGCACTTGTGTGCAATCACAATTTGTTTGCATTTCGCATGAATTTGCCGACCGCGTGCTTTTTTTTTTTGTTCGTTCGCTTTCGGTGGCAGAAATCGTTGCCCGTCGCCAAAGGGGATGGTGGGTCGGAAAGCTCGGTTGCAATGCAAATTTAAGAATTGGATTGAATAATCAACATCGCTGGGTGGAATGTCGAGGAGTCAGGTTGGGAATTCATTTGTCCTGCTCCGTGCGTCCCGTGGTGGTTCGGTGTTTTCTTATCCCCGCGAGGATTGGCTGCCCGCGCGCCGTTTCGGGAAAATGAAATAATTAACTTTACGGCGCGCTCGCAGATACGCCGGCGTACGGTTGAATATTTTATTTGCTTAATGCGCCCTGGCTTATCGGCTTTGCCGCCGAGAGGGGCTGACGTGCATCGGCACCGGATGGGCGAGTGCCATCTTCCTTCAAAGCTTTATTAAGCGTTTAATCCCTATCGATTCTCGGTGCGCTGGCTCTATCGCTGCTCGAGATAGAGCAGAATGCCATCCTTCGGTCGGGTAATTAGCTCGTTCACGATAAGCTGCTCCGTGCGCGTCCGGTGCGAGCGGATCCGGTACCGGCGCAGGATGGACGAGACGAGGCTCTTCTCCTCGAGCAGCGCAAACTTCTGACCGATGCAGTTCCGCGGCCCGGCACTGAACGGGATGTACGCGTACGGATGGCGGTGTTCGCACTGCTCCGGCAGGAACCGGTCCGGATCGAACGTTTCCGCGTCCGGGAAAAATCTGTCAGTAAAGTAAAGCGTAAGATGAAAAGTGAAGCGAAGCAGTTGATGGAGCTCGGCTGATTAAAGGATTCTAAACCGCTTATGTGGCTGGTTTCACAGTTCACTTTCATTCCTATCGATATGATGTAACATTTCTGAATTATTAAAATATTTTTATGACGATTGTGTACTTTAAAAGATATTGGAGAACTAAATTGACCTAATTGACTTGAAACCGATAAGTAAATATGGTACGAACGCTGGTGAAAAGTAATTTTTGCTACAAATTGCATAGAAACTGCGGACAATTTTCCTTAATTCCCACCATGCATGCAATCCTCCATAGCAATTATCCTTGCAACACTTTAACAGCCCTTTTTCACGTGCTTTGTTCGGTGGATGGAGCCACCCCATTGCTCTTACCGTTCGTCCCGGTGGACGTTGTATGTGTGGATGCCGATGATGGTCCCGCCCGGGACGTGGTAACCACCCAGCGTAATGTCTTCGCTAAGCGTACGGCCAAAGAACGCCACGGACGGATACAACCGCAGCGTCTCCTTGAGACACCGTTCGAGCAGCTTCATCTCGTTCAGATCCTGCATCGTCGCCGGTCGATCGCTACCGGCGAAGATGGAATCAATTTCCTGATGGACCCGTGCCTGCACTTCCGGATGGAGGGCGAGCAGAAACAGGGCCCAGCTCATGCCGGCCGTGGTCGTATCGTGGCCCTGCAATAGTCGTGAAGGTGAATCATTGCAGCAGCCGACCGTTTCGATTGTATGTACGGTTACGCGCTTACTTCAAACATGAACGTGTCGACCTCTTCCCGGACGTCTTCGTCGGAGAGGAGCCCGGTGTCGGTGGTACTCTGGAGCAGCAGATCGAGAAATGCCAATCGCTTTCGTCGCTTTCCGAACTCGTCGTGCTGCTGCACGGTCGTGGCGTGGTGTTGCTGCTGTAGCGCTTGCTTCCGCTCCTGAATGACCTGCGTGCAGGGGATTGGATTTTCCATTAATGCATCGCAATCGTGATGGAAGGGGCACTTCAAGTTCGCTACCTTGCGCGTGTAGCCGTGCAGTATCGCGAGCAGGTCACGCTGCTGACGACCGAGCTGGGAGCGTCTGAAGGTCCAGTCCGGGTGTAGCCAGGGGCGTATGAGTCGCTCGAGAAAGAGGGAGCTTAATCTGCCAGCAAACCAGAGTGCTCATTATGCTTAATACGTCGAGGTGTCGCGACCCGCTGCCTTACCCGTAGATGGCGTTAACGTACTCGTTGTCCTCACCGCTTGTTTGCGCGTGTACTTTCACACCCATGGCCGTTTCTGTGTAGTGGCAAGATTGAGATAGTGATGATGACACAGATGTTCCCGGTAAAAGGTGGTAATTTGTAGGATTCGTAAAAAAAAAACTGAATAAAATACTCCTCGCATATCTTCTAAGTTATAACGGATAAAAAAGGAATAAAAGAGTCATTGTTGTGAAATAATGTAAAAGTAAATATCATGCTAATTTTTTGTGCTTTATAAAACGAACTTAATTTTGTTGAAGACAAGCTCCAATAAATTTTTAATTGCAGACATTATTTTAAGTCTACAATAATGATCAAAATAAGTCGTTAAGAATGTTATCAATAATCATAGATCTGATGTAGATGAGCGATTTCTTCCTTGTAACATGACGCTTGTGAGCAACTGAAGCAACCGATGCATAGATCACACCCACCACAGATAACATCCAGCGCCGCCTTTGTTATGAACGGATAGATGTTGACCGGCCGGCCGGTGTCGGCGTGGCCCCTCAGGCACTCAACCAAAACGGACCCATTTTCGGCAAAAACCTCACAGAACCCGTCCAGTATGTTGAAGTGAAAGGTCGGTGTAATGAGCTTCCGATGCTGAAACCATCGTTCCCCTGGCGGTGAAGAGACAGAGGGTTGACAGAGCGCTCCAAACGTTCGTCGCGATAGCTCTTACCTTTGGACGTGAGCAGTCCCTCGCCGAGCCAGTCGGCCAGAAAGCGGTACAGGTTTGCCTTTTCCGTATGCCGGCTCGCACTGATCACCTGCTCCACGTACTCCGCCTTGCTCAGACGCACCTCCGGCGTCATGCCGACCCAGATGCGATGGATTCCATCATACTTACGCGTCCGTTGATCGATCAGCGTGAATATCTCTGCATCGGTAGAATGGAAGGGAGTTGCATAAAAGGAACCCCATCATGCATCACTCATCGGATCGGATTAGGCCTGGGCCGCCGGACACCGGACAGCCGGGGTCTTACCGTGGGACTTTTTGCCGAAAAACAAATACAACGTCCCGACGAACGGGTACGCCTTTGGGCCGGGGATCTTGTCGTAAATTTGACTCATCTGCACGCGCCGGATCATCCACCGGACGATGGGCATCAGCAGCAGTAGCACCAGCACCGTCGTAACGTCCGTCATCGTTAGGTTTTCGGCTTGGCGGGCTCACGCGTACGTGTTTCGGTGGGTTTTTGTTTACGCACCAAACTGAAATGTTTTCTCGGTGTTGTTCCACTCGGCCCGCTCGGTCAAGCAGCTGTTCTTTACTCGCGGCTTTTTGACGGATGACTGATGGTTGTTTGCGTGAGCGCAACTGTTCATGCGGATCATCTCAAACTGTTGTGTGTGTGTTTGTTGGCGTGGCTAGAGAATCTTTGTAGCACCCCCCCCCGCCTTCCACCCTTTCTCCTGAGATAATCATCGTACCAATGGACCGGTTCTGTTGGCTGCTGGGGCATGAGTGAGCAAGTGAGTGAGTGTACGTGAGATAACGACGACGGTCGGTTTTGGACGACTCACGATGTTTTCTGCCAGCGTTTTTGGCATTTGAGCACATTGCGTTAAGGTTATCTAATCTCGTTGAATTATATTACCTATTCGGTGGGATTACGTTTACGCTTTGTGAGCACGTTGTTGTTGCAATCGAAGTGTAGCACTATGAGTTGTGGTCAATAACGATAGGATGAAATATCGTAATCATTTGATTGCTTTCTTTTCATTAAATCGATTGAATGATTGGTGTTTCTATTGTAGTGTTCCACGTTTAGAGTACAATTTCTTTTAATGCACGTTTCTGTTAAAATTTTATTCATTAAGTTTGGTTGTTTTATCCTGTTTATTTTCTTTTATTTTTTGGTTTTTGTAGCTTTTAAAAATTCGTGTATTAATTTCACTTTAAACTTGTTCTTTTACTTACTTCGATATTGCACTGGTTTAATATGAATCAGTTTATAATCAGTAGATTTAAGGTGTTATTGTGATTATATTTTTTATTTCAACAGTAAAACAGTGTGAATTGGCGAAAACTCAATCTAATAACCAATTGAATTTCGTGTCAGTATTAAAATAATCTTAAAATGTTTTAATCATTTCAAGCTGATGTATCATTTTAATCATGGTTGGCAAATTCAATAGACATAAAAAGTGCATAGTTAATCAATCGCATTGTTAACTCCACCCGCCTTTGTGGCTGATTCACGTTCAGATGAACTCACTATACCTGGTGTACATTTCAAGCCCCAGCATGAGTGCTAGTGGCGGTATCGCTTGCAATCGCTGCCCTGTGTATTTTTTGCTAACCAAACGGCGATGATTGCTCATTCAGCCAGCGTGCTATAATTACCGAACCCGATCATCCTGCACGATTTAGCGCGCTCGAATGTTAATTAATAACGAACCAATTGAGTGAAACAATTTAGCGCCCACCGGACCATCGATCCAGCCGCAGTCTACTTACCGAAACCCGATGCAAGTCATTAGTTTGCTTGGAACGGTACGCAGTACGATGCACATAGTATTGCTAGTGGAAATGCTCGAAACTAAATGTGTACCGATGTTTACAATGACTTTGGTGCAGTAAGTTGTTCATTGTGAAAAGTCTCACTAACAAGCAGTGCGGTTGTTATGATTGGAAGTTTAGTTGAAGAATTTTCTCTAGCTAGCTTTTCGGTACGGCTGAGTGGCAAACCCCCTTATACACTGGGTGTAATAACGATTTTCTCCTACCCATCGATCGCTTCAATGGGGCAGTAGAAGAAAGTTCAAACAAACTGAGGGAAGATATTTCTAGTGAAAAGAAAACACCTGGTCAACTTTTCGAATTGGAACGAAAGCTGGCTGTATATCCATTTTTTTTAAACATAAACTATAGTTTATGCCGAGTTTTGATTGCTAACGATTTGCATGCGAAAGTATGGAGTGATGTGAAGAGATCGCCTTTTTCATAGTTGTTAAATAAATAATTTAAAAAGGACCAAGTTTTAAAATGAACAGTTCAATGATTTGCCGACTGAGTGCTTCCTACAACAGTAAGTACAATATATTATTTAAAAAAACATGAGCTTATTCTATTTTGCAATTTTATTGTTCATAAACATTGTTTACTTTACTTCATTTATATCATTTATTCAAGGAATATTCTATAGTGGAATTGAGAATGGAATGAATCGATAGAAAAGAGGATAAAAATGTCTAATAATCGAAAATGGTTACAAAACAAACAAAAGCAGATACGAAACGTAAAAACCAGATTTAGAACTACCTTTTGATGGGTTCTAAGAGAACCCATAGTCATTAAATTGGAGAACTCCTTTTTTACTGTATGACATTGTTCTATTAATCATGACCGACCCATTATAAACTGCCTCATCCAGCAGGAAAGAGGACAAATCATTTTCTTAAAACGTACTTACATTACACTCTGCGTTAGCGTCCAGTGAGCCAACGACATGATACTTGTTTATGTTTCGGAGCCATTTGCTACGCGCAACCACTGCTTTTGATGAGACACTTCAGCCCGTGCGGCAGTGCTGAGTGTTAATGATGATTAAAACTTTTAAAACCAGACCCCAACAGATGGCACGATGTCATCGCCGAAGGTCATCAGCGTCCCCGGTGGGAGGGCAAACACATTATGCGAAAACAGTGCGAATTACTCGCTTCCCCGGAAGCGAAGCGAGTGGCCATCGCACGGCAGCACGTGCTCCCGAGCGCGCCTTCCCGGATGACCCCGGGAGGCGGTGCGAAATGTGCTACAAATTGAAAAATTTATCACCACGTGCTACGCGCACGGGCGCACCGCCGGCGGCATGAAGTGTTACATTATTTAATGCTCCGGCTTCGGGTGGGGTGAGTTGTTTTTTTTTTTACGACACAAGCAAATATTGTCGAGTACGTGCGCATCTCGAGTCGCGGTTTCGCCATTTCGATCGACGAGGGCACTCGCCAGGGCTTCCGCTTAATGGGACAGTAAAAGTCGGTGTAAAATGTCATCACAATACGTCGGGTCCAGTGACACGCCCGGGTCGGCTCGATGGGTTCGCGTGAATCCAATTTTAATCTGTTATGGTGGAGGAAGGGCCGACGGTTGGGGAATTCGTTGACCACCCAGCAACGAAACATTGACATGTCATAAACCATTGACGCCATAATGACTGTGTAGGTCCACGCGGGAGAGGTGCGTGAGGGCCCGCCCTTGTCTTCCCGTCCGACTCAGCTCAGTATCTTTTCGGTAGTTTCGGTAATTCACTTTGTTTAATGGGTTTTGTCGCTATTCGAAGAAACGTTTTTTTTGTGAGGGGAGAGGGGAGTGCAAATAACCGCCTACACTCCCTTGGCCGTGTGAAGTTCATTTCGATGCGTCTTTCTTCGATGCCGTTGCCAACAAAGGCATTCTCGAATGATGTCGTCGAAAATTACTGCCGAGTTTCCACCGTCGTCCACGTGCTCCAGACGCCACGAAACGAAACGCGTTCAAAGGGAAGTCCGGGAAGCGAATTATGTTCCCCGCCCTTAACGCGGGGCTGCATAATCCGATGGACATCTGGTTTTTATCTGCGTTCCAACAACTCATTTTGCACATCCATTCCAGAAGAACACCATCGGTCGTCGTGAGGAGACCCTAGCGGGATACTTTTTTTATGTGGGTTTCCAGACACGAGGAAACTAAAAAGTGCTCGACGTGGATTAAGAATGCACGACATTGGGCTTACACAACGTTCGAGGTCATGGCGACATCGTTCGAAAGGTCAGAATTTGTTGAAAAGTTGAACGC
>JXXA01013704.1:0-18182 GCA_000956255.1 Anopheles punctulatus
ACTTTGTGCCTAGTGTTTAATAGTTAGTAAGGACATTTATCTTCCATGTTGACCAAAATTTCGTGAGGCGCCTAGAGCCACCATTGATGACAATAAACAAAATCTCAATGAAGAATAGGGGCTCGCTTAACATTTACAAAGATGACATTAAAAACTCATCTTTGAAAGAAGCACATGCCATTAGTAAGTAGTTGTAAGGTTGTATATGCTCAGGACATTATCAGGACAGTTGTCTTGTTCGCTAATCTTTAAAATTTTGAACTATTTGAGGCAACGCAAGTGTGGTAAACTAATCTCCTAAACTCATTTTATAGACTTATTTTTCCAACATAGTTTTGTACATACTTGCAGTTTATGTGCAGTAAAAATTCCAATGTTTAAATTGAAATTTAAGTAATCTCAATCAATTTAAGTAATCTATCTAATAAACCGTCACATGATTGAACCGTACGAATAAATTTAGTAGTCAATAGATTTAAGATAGATAATAACATACAAGAATGGGTCATCAAAACCGTACAAATAATCTTCTCTATCGGACGATGAATTCGAATTATGAATTCGAAAAGTGGAAGTGCTAATTGTTTGGACATCTGAGTGGAGTAAGCAAACAGTATTTATTGCATTTCAGAGACGAATTTCACTAGTTTTATATAAAACCGAACTATGTTTTCAGGGCTGTGAAACTAATAAAAACGCTTCAGTTTTAAAGCTTTTTCAAATTAAGATTTAACATACATTTAAGCACGAAAATCGTTTTAAGAGGTTTTTTTCTGATAACCACACAACTTAATCCTTGGTGTTTTCCATCATCATGATTAAAGAGTAGATAAATTTGTGAATCTGTAAAGTAATTAAGTGTAATTAATCAATCAAAGTTACAATAAACCTGTAACCTGATGCTTTAATAGCTTACCTGCAAAAATGCGGCTATGTTTAAGGGTAGTGTGGCCAGTACCAAAATTTTCGGGTTTTGTGCCAATACTAGCACAAAATTCATGCTTTTCATGTCTTGCGTCGAAAGTTTATCCCAGTGGATCGCACCCACCTTTTTTGTAAAAGCATCAGTCTGTGGAAGGCGTGAAATGTGTCTATAATAGCATTTTATAAAATTTATACTCGTTTACAGTTCATACCTTGAGTTCAAGACTGGTACCCATGAAACATATGAAAAATATTTGAACGGATCCTAGGCACATAATAATTGCACCCGGATACCATTTTAACTATAGACCATAAGAACACGTTTTTAATATGAAATATATTTATGTGCTCTCGTGCAACTTACCAATACAAATCCAACTACAGAAACCACCATCGTCGGTACAGTTGATCCCAGTGTTACAAAGTGGTATGGGTTCAGAAAGCTTATCAACTCCTCAAAGTATAATCGATGATGCTGATGTTGTTGAACGATATCTTTAATTTTGTGTTGTACCACCTCAGGACGTTCATCTTGATCAAGTAGTGCATCCAGCTCCTCGATGATAACCATAAGGGCGTTAAGTTGTCCATTTGCAGTAAGAATATTGAATATCGTAGCGATATCAGATCCGACAGTAATGAGTACGTAATAAACCGACATTATAAATTGACACAAATAATTTCCCACGTAGCCCACCAAAGTTTCCCCGTTAGTAAAGGGTATAACGAAACCAAACGGCAGTATACGCTCAGAAACCAATATGGACACTAGTATTGGCATGCCCACTGTTAAAATAGCGAGACAAATATACACTATGAAGGTGATTTTTATGATGATATTAGTGAGACTGGCATTTTCACACAGCGCACGGTTGACATTCTCGCTTTGGTTCAGCATGTCCTTGTAGTACTGCATATTCTTCTCGTACAAATAAATCACACGCTTGCGAGTTACAATGTAGCTGTAAATTTTCATGGTAGCCTATAACAACACAAAACTATCCATTATTCTACATGTGCATGGCAATGGCAACGATATCATACCTGACAACCGAATCCAAAAGTCGCCATACAATACATCAAAATTATAACATCATGATAATTATGGTAAACTGATATGATGATGCTAAGCATGTACAACACCAAATTACTGATTCCGAAGATGAAAAGGAAATTTTTAAATGAGTGTTTTCGGTCGAAAAATGATACACCCATTAAATTGCTGAACGTTTCGATATCGGCCGTAATCTTCAGGCTACCCTGGAGCGGATCAGTTGGTGCAAAGTTAAAAAACTTGTATTTTTTCAGCACTAGAAAATACTCCATCACTTCAAAGGACTTGAAAACGCTTGTACCAATTAATGCTCAGCACTGACTCGAAGAACAAGTGCGAAGGATCATTTATACTTCTGCAAACTGATAGCGATACGCTCGTAAATAATTCATACGACAGTTTAATTTGACTGTAAGCCCTGCATATGCTACAATTCTCAATCACAATCTGCCTTGAGATGAATTGAATGATGCATAATAAATGGTTTTAAAATATGGCTTATTGATTTGGTAACACTGTAGGCATGTTCACATTAGTCAATTAAAAAGAAAAAGCAAATGAAGATCTTGCTCACAGTTTTTTTTTAAATAAATCTTTGAAGGTCCTGATTTGAAACACTATCTGTTTATTGGTTAACGTTACTCAACATGGAGTTCTTCATTCTGCTTACGTTGTTCTGTGTGCTGCTACTAATCAAAGTTTACATTTTCGTCGACTTAAACCCCCACACTCATCTACCTGTGTTTATAAATTAACTGAGCTGAACACACAAGTTCGATTGAATTTATTGTTTTGGAAAATTGGATTTTCCTCTCTACCACCTCGAATAAGTCAATCATTTTGTTCGTATGCAATGTACTTACAGTTTATGCATTTAAAAAAACATACTTATCGGCCGAAATCGTAAGTTCTAGGGAAAGTACTTCCTAATGAAGTATCTTTTAGTACGATTAGAAGTGAAAGCTCATATCGGAAGATATCGCTCATACTATCCTTCTCTTCACAAACCGATATTGGTGCTTAGAAACATAACGACACTTTTATGATCTACCGTTTACGACGCCAGATAAAAGCAACCATCATGTCCCCAGCCATAAGAGTCTGTTTGCCTGCATACCAAAATATGTTGAACTGATATGCTAAGTGCCTGGTTTCGGTCCCAGTGCGAATGGCACGCGATGGTGTCCAAACAGAATTATGATGTCAATAAATATGCGTTCTATGCATTAATTTAAAAAAATACACACAAACACAAAATTTCGGTGTACGACATAAGCAGCTTTGAGATATCAAGAACAATTAACACCCTCCTAAAATTTTTTTAAAAAAATTTGTAATATCATTATCCACGTGATTGAATGAAATGTTTTCAGAACTTATTAGAAAAACATATTATATGTGCTTTAATATGCCACAACTTGACAAATGATAAGGAAACGTATGAACGTAGGAAACGTAGGAAATGTATTTATAAAACCCTATGATGATTTTGGAACTTCACTGGTTTGTTAGTGGACAATAACATTCACATTTTAATTTTAATAATGTTTGAGCACAATTTACGCATATTAAAGTCTTCAAAACGAGTTTTAATACAAATCCCTGGTATCTTCCATTATAAACCCACAGAAATGTAAAAAAACGCGAGCTAGAAAGACCTACCGGATCATCTATGAGATTAACTCGGATCATCTGTACATCCAAACATCCAAAATTGGATATTCCTTACTTTATTAAGTTTTGTTCTTCCGGCGTACAGCAGGTCGAGCTATGATGTTATCAGGTGCATAGTGTAAAAATACCTGCTTGAACTATTATTTTCTATGCATGAAAGCTATGATTTATTCGAAGGCTATAAATGAATCTTATTTGCAATAAAATAACACCAATACTAGTAATAATTTTGTTGCCAAACAATTCATGAGCAAAAGTCTGAGCGTTTTTATAGCACAATTTTATCAGTTAATTATAGATACATTACATGTTTAAATATTTTAAATATTTCCGCTTCTTTCACCACAATATGGTACACTTTTTTTACAACAACAGAAAACAGAAATTATGCCAAAAACGAGTGTTCAAGATACATAAAACTATGTTCTAGAAGTACACGAGATCTAATATCCCATGCTAGAAACATGAGTATTTTTACCACAGACCGTTGTGAAAGTTTTCTCACCCAATATCGTACCACGTTTTGAGGTTGAAATTAAGGATTAGACTTGAAAATAAAATTCCCTACAATTGGAGTAGATTTTGTAGGATAATGAGGGGTGATATTTTATGTAACAGTCCAATTTTGTAGAACTAAATTCAGAATAAAATAAACTAACTTATAAGTCGTAAATGCTTGTATTTCCTTTAATGCCAGTAAACTCTCTTTGTAAGAGCTGTGTATGGTTTTAATGCGGAGTTATTTTTTACCTTTTAACTTACAGTTGCTTGTGTCGTTAGTACCGGTTCATTGGATTTCCGTGATATTTCCTCGAAAAGCACTTACAAAATTGCATTTGATAATGGTGCATTATCATCATCATGTCTCTGAGACGATGTATAAATTAAAAAAATGTAGTAACTGAAACTGTTACGGAACTGTCACCGGAATAAAGTGATTCAGAAGCATAGTAAAGAAGCAACTTTCTAGAAAAAGATATAACAAAATATATATTTGAAGATATATATTTGGACATAGACCAAATCCTATTGATTGGAATCTAGATCAAAAAATCATTTAATCTTCTACTTGCAATAAATCGAACCTAGAAAAAATATCGGTAAACGGTTAATTCCACGAATAGGTCAAACAGAGAATGTAAAACATAAATGAATAATAATTAAACGAATAATTCGTCAATCTGAGGACTCAAAAAATCTGTGACCAATTACTGTTTGCGATATTTGTGTTCATGTGTTGTGCT
Source organism: Anopheles punctulatus (assembly GCA_000956255.1). Lineage (NCBI taxonomy): Eukaryota > Metazoa > Arthropoda > Insecta > Diptera > Culicidae > Anopheles > Anopheles punctulatus. Next base: position 4,897 of record JXXA01013704.1, read on the forward strand.
GTTTGGATGAAGAATCCTCAAAAATTAAAGAAGCAGGACCTTACAAAATGTCCCGTGGCCTTGCCGATGAAAAACATGACAAATCAATGGATTTCATTGACGAAAGAAGTTAAACTGTAAGAGCACTCTTTAGAATAAAATAATTAAAATATAATCCACAATAGCTATAAACGGAGTTATGATAAATTTTCTATAAAAAATATGATTTCAAAATTCGTTCTCCAATCTTTATATGAAATGTCTAGCAAACCCGGATATATCAGTCGAATGCGCAAATTTGGACGTTGTCAGAAGAATATTTAAAAAGTCGAACGCCCAAAGCTCGGTATTATACGTGAAAGCAGGACTCAGAGAGAACTTATTTCATTTTTTTTAGAGAGAACATTTAATATTTTTGGAGAACAAATGTATATATATATGTTAAACAATTTAATAATACAATATTAAACAATTTTGAACTACTATTTAAACTTATTTAAAATATTATTTAATACATCAGGCAAATTCGATGTCAAATAATTTATATTAATTGCATAGAAAAAAACTAAGTTACACAGTACACAGTAGTACACAGTGAATAGAAATCATGAATATATGAAACGCCTCTCTCGCGAGTGATCGTCGGTTTTGTAGAGACTTCGTGTTCTCAGGTCCTCAGGTGTAAGAACAAAGAGAGCAGATCTGATGTAAAACTGTATGAGGTTGTTGTATTTGGAGTTTGGAATGGCTCTCTCCTTACACGTATTCGCTCTCGATTTTGTTTACGTTGAACTGAGGTACAGTGGAGGCTAGATTAGTCGCAGAAAATATGTAAAATATAAAAAAGTAACAATACTAATGTTGATGTGTCTATTTCTTTCTTGGTAAAGGATGAGAAAAAAAGAAAAGGTTCTTAATTAACATTAGCAATTACACATTATTTTAGTGAATGCAACCCATTTTGTATGTATTTAACATTATTAACTTTACTTGAGTTCTAAAGCATCCCATTTTTTCATATCTGTACGGTTAAGGTTTATGGCTATGGACTATGCCTTATGTTATGTGTTATGTTTTGTACAGTTACGTTTTGTACAATTTTTCTATTATTAGAATTTTTTAATGAATAAGATATTAAAACGAATTCATTTGTTAACATTTCAATTTTGGAACGGTTTTGTTTTGTGCTTTCAGCCAAATGTCCTGTACATGCAGGACATTGTTTTGCATAAATTAACATTTTTTATTCATTTATTCGAAACCAAGTATTTAATAAACAACAGGGGCTTAATAAAACCTCTGTTGATAAAATCTTGTTCTCATATTCAGTTCACACTCCTTGGAGTATATTTAAGGCCTATTAAACATTTTTAACTTAACACACCTATGTTTTCCTTTTTAAACAAAACATTGATTCTACTAATTGACGAAGTTTTAACAAGACATCAAAGTTACATTAATAAGCAGCAATGAACACTCAGACACCTCACCCAACTATCCTTAGTCCGGAGAGATGACGAGAAAGTTTGCTCGTTACAAAAATGGGTGCACACTGCTGAACGGTGAAGAAAGACTGGACAACCTACATCAATTACAATTAGCCTACGTGGCGGTATTGCTCTGTGATAACATGTTGAGAAACTACCTAATTGATGCTAATGACTTCGCACTTACTGTGATTAAAGTCTATCGACATTTGTCATTAATACTAAGAGATTTGCATGAAAACCTGGTGTCGAAATGCATTTTTCTTTTTCTAATAATAATTTTTGACATTTGTTTATAAAAACAGAAAAGAACTAAATACAATAACGAGAATATACCACCACTAACTACACCACATCTAAAAAAGTTTGGCGTGCTAGCCAGCACGGTTGGCCAGCCATGGTTGCATTATCGGTAGAAGGCGCTGTATCTATCGTCTATAGAATACTTTAAACGTACGAAGTCTGAATGACGAGGAATGATTGACGGAAATGGGTCAGACAAACAAGTAAAGCCATTCGAAAAGAGCCCGTAACCGTAAGGCTGCATCCTGTTCCAGCACGAAACTGTTCCAGCGCTGCATCATACCTGCGCATAAAGAGTTATTTACGTTGTTAAACGACGAAAGCATTCATGAAAATTTGAGCAAATTTGTGTTAAACCTCGGATAAGAAACCGTTAATAGAATTCATAAATATCTTCGAAGAAAGTGACTTGTGAAAATGCATTGAAAAAATTGCTTTATATGGTATGATTGGTGGTTTTGTACCGCTCAGCTGAACCAATGTTTTAAAAAACATAAAACTCACTGTAGTTTTAAAGCCTGGCTCGAACAATGTGTGTAATCTATTCAACCCCAACTTGCACCGATATAAGCGTTACGGGGCGCGTTGGACGGTTCGCTTGCTTCATCATAAGTTTCGCTTTTGTTACGAAATGAATCACAAATTTCTCGGCATTGTATAAACCAACACAAAAGAAGCTGAATTACGTTAAGAACACAGTGCGACGAATTATGTTTAAATTTTAACATTCTTCTTCTACCAAAGAAAAATGTCTCAGGAGGAAATTTTTGAAATCCTAAAGCTTTTCAAGTTGTTATTGGATTTTTTGATTTGTTAACAAAATTTGACGTTCAAATGTGCCTGCACTTGTAACAATAGTGTAAGGAAATATATCCAAATAAAATGATCTGAATAAAATTCATACACGATTTTCGAAAAGTTTGTCATATTTTTCAGGCAATAAATGATGAGTTTGTTTTACGCTTTGCATACATACAAAATAAATGTGATGAAACTTGTAAACTGACACTAAAGTTTTCTGACTGCTAATTACGACCGTTGACTCAATCATTAAGTTATAATAGATTCTGCACTATCAACTATAAGCGAGTAGGGCTCCGCTATAATAGTATACTTACTACAAATTGATATAGTGTTGCCGTAATTGGTAGAGTGTGTGCTAAACTTTACCATTGGATCATACCCGAGCTAGACAAACCACTAGCAATACCATTCCTAATGTGATGTTTCGTTGCAAATGCACAACAGTACACTACCGAGAAGCAATTAGTTCGGGTGTGGTGAGCACGTTACTGCTAACCGTTATGTGTAGCCATTAGGGATAACGTCTGCCGTCCGCTCGAATGGTACTTCATTAGCCACGTTTGTTTCTGGACAGCACATATTATTCTCTAGATTAAAGAGTTAATGAAAAAATACACACACGCTTACACAAATTTAAGCTTTCTTTTAAACACAAAGAAAGATCTGATCTGTTAGATAGACGTGGATCATAAACTCCGCCGTCTGTTCTATGTAGGTTATATATCATATGAATTCAAAAAAAAACTAAACAAAACGTCAAACATGTTGGAAACTCACAAACAAGCCAAACTTAGTTTGCTGTATGCAAATTTAATGCATAGTTAATGCCGGTAGTTGCTGTGACTGGAGGCATTATAAGATAGCTACTTTGCCCGGTCCGGTCATCCGACCCGAGCATAAATCATCCATCGTGTGGTGAGCAATAACATTTCCGGCATCATATGTCAACCATACGGTTTTGTTTTTGGCTCCAATGCCCTTTATGGATCAATGTTTAGCCGGCAAGCGTATGGCGGTCTACTTGGATGCAGCGTTTTATGTGTCCGCAGCACGAAGAGACTACCTGCCGTCTATGAAGCATGATAAACAACTTTCACCCCCATTTTGACACGTTTGAAGCGGTAAATTGAAGTCTGGTTCTGATGTGTTCTATTTTTAAAAATGCATCAACAAATTTTCACGTAAAGTGAGTTTGCAACATTTAAACTTTTCAGCTAAACTATAAGGGGTATATATTTGTAACAAGTTTGAAAAAAGGCAGTTTTGGTAAATTTATTCATAATATGCATAAGTATTTGCTGTAAATAACAGAGTAAATCTACGATTGTTCATTTGTTTTGCTTTCAAGCGGTTTTATATTTGAGGGGGTGCTGAGTTGCAATACTAGGAGGATACTTACATTACACTATTTTCAACATTCTCAAATTAAATTACTTCAACTAAAAAAACCGGAAAAATATCACAAATGAAATTCATGTATCATTTTTTTTGTATGACAGCATTTTTTTATGAAAACGTTTATAATATTTTAAAACAAAACTGTTTCGTATGCAATATTTCTTTTTAGCTAAGCAAACACAGCTTTCCTCACTTAAGGAGCTTTTTCAAATAAAGAGCACTCGTAGCTGAAGATGAATTAGTTATTTCGTATCTTGTTTGTTTTCATATTGCGGGACATAATTATCGGTTGATATTTGTGACTTTGAGACGATTCCTAAATCATTTTTAATTTCTTTCCCATTATTTAGTCGTTACTGCTCTACGAAATCACGCACCGACCAGCATTGTCCTGCCAACACGGAGTTAATATCTTACTAACAAAGACTTTCACTTTTTTCACGAATACCGAACGCAGCGTGCGATCGCCAACGAGCGTTTTTATTACACTGCCATAAAGCCGGGAATTAATTAATAATAAAGACACGCGCCTTCTTGAAGCTCACGGCTGACCGCAGGAAATATCGATTATTTTCTCCTTCCGTGAATTTTGCACCGACGGACATTCATCATGTACGGTTGGAAACGTTTTGCCATCGTAACAAACCACCGAACAACTGGCTCGACCTGACCTGGCCCCGGTGGTAGGTCGGCGGTCGGTCGGTGGTCGGTGAGTAACATAACTGACGGTAATGCATACCCGCTGAGCAGCCTGAATAATTAATTTCGTTTGTCGGGAGTTTTTAGTCACACTCTTCTCGTCACAAGCTACAGTGCGAAACTTTTCCATCAATTAAGTTTATACCATGTGTGGCGATCAAAACGTGAACTAAATGAGCTTTTAGAGTGACACAAAAACAAACCGAGTTTATCTGCCGTTTTATAACTTCAAACTCTTGGGGTTCCATTGAAACGGTTGAACGGTATGAGAAGTAATGGTTTCTTGGAAAAGATAGATGGCCGAAACGTATGCAGTATTTCGATTTACAAAAACTGCACACAAAACTCACGCAAAATTACGTAGAAGAGTTTTCACTGCTGGTAGTTCATGATTTCCACCAAAATCAACCTGTCAGTTAACCGTGCTCTGTTTGTATTCACTCTTTGAAGTATCTTCTTTTTATTTCTCTCATTGTATTGCGTTCGCTTTGAGCGTATGCGTGAAGCAGATGCAAATTTCTGCTCCAGTGATATGAAACATTCTTTCACAGCTCACGAACCATCACCGGCTGGTTCATGAAACGTGGAGGCTTCACCGAAAATTTTCGCCATCCACATTTGCATGGAAGCGTATAAACAGCATTCAACGTCGGCTCTCGGATACGGTGCGGTTTCTGAGCCAAGGGAATTGAGCCTTTGACACCTTGCTATGCTTTTGATGCATCAGATTGTTACTGCCCTTTTCGAATACCAATTCACCGTCCTCCGGTAAAGCTGGCTTCGGTCGACTCAAACACGCGGAGCGTAACATTTATTGTACTTTTAAGGAGATAAGTTGACTGACGCTGACACATTTTTTATAGCTTCCGTGTGTCCGAACGCAGAAAAATCAATAGCCATCAAACACAAAAACAAAAACGAAACACCGTGTTGTAAATGGAGCCATGTTGCCGGCCTGTTAGCCTGGGTGACGCTTGAAACGGAGGATGTTGAGTTCCTCCGCTGTTACACGCGGAAAACCAGCCAGCGAGCCAAATTAAGGTCACAATTAATTACCCACTCGTGCGTTTGCCTTTGCTTGCGCGCTTACTTTTCGATCTTTCCGCTGGTATTGGTAAATGTTGTCTTTTCCCGGAAGGACATCAGCGGAACCGGGTGGGCTACAGTGAGGTGGTATTTGTGGAGATACACTGTTCTCTACCTCGCGGGGCTGTGCTTCGCTCGAGGCTGCACTGAAAAATTCCTCGATACCTTTTTCATAGCAACATAATGGCGCCTTTTGAGCGTGAAAAACGTTTAAGAGGGTTGTCCTACACCACCGAACTGAAAACGTTAGAATGGATAGTTTTTGCAATCCATACCGCTTTCAATGTTGCCATCAATATCAAATTGAAATGAATGCATAAAATACTACTCATTAGCAAATTTATTTTCGAATGATAATTATTCACCAGACCTTGGAGAGTAGTTGAAGGCTCTATAAATTATGAACCTATTTTGGGGAAATTGGCCTATCTAATATGTGGTCTACTCTATTAAACACGCTTTAAACTGCTAATGCAGTCAGACAACATTAGCGCCGCTGGGTCGATGCTAAGGGTCAGTTTGATGGTAGGTTCATTGTCCTTTACCAGAAGGACCTAGCCGCTTTCACCCTCACGATAAAAATAGGTAGTAAAACATTATAACGTGTGATGGAAAAAATTGACCATTTCGTGCTGCAGTAGGTTCAAACATACGCTAGAAACTGTAAACCGTAGGAAGAACAACAAAATTATCATTTCCTGTTTGTACGGTGCTGCAGCAAGTGAGACCGTACCATGGTTTGGATTTTGCACGCTTGCTGGTTTACATTTGCTGATTTACGCTTAAATCACCGTAGTTCTATGCTGCTTCACATGCTCGTGATAAGCAGCAATAAATCAGACCAGCAAACATAGGCAATTTCAAGACAAGGCAACATTGAACCGAGCGAGTTGGTTTAGACTTTAATTTTCGTTATAGAAAACGTACACAACTGTTTATAGTACTGTACAAGCTTTTCAGTACTATTTAGAATATTACTTTACGTGATTGCAATTTTAATTTTATCCCAACTAGATCGTATTCATTTAACCCATATTGAAATGCTCAACACTGGAGTAATTAATCTATTACCTTGCTAGTCAAAGTAACGCGAACGGGTCGGTGTAATAAAATCGGAAAGAATTTTCCATGAAAATTATCTGTTTGCATTATCGTAAAATATGCCTGTGTTGATTGAGGGTACTTTACAAGCATGTAGGGCAAAAATCAATACCACTACTCAAACCACCGTTTACCTTCAAGCTACCTACTCTCGCTCATGTTTAATTTGATAGCAAAGCTTGTTGATTCGAGGACGCGTCACATGGGATGGCTAGAAATCGAAAATCAATAGATATGAATGAATTATGATCATATGAACTAAGCATATGAACCGAATGAAACGATTTTTATTTTTCTTTGTGGTCCCTTTTCCGCTCGTTTATAAGTTGGGTCGTCGATTAACTTTTGCTGATCATCAAATTAAATTTTAATATTAATTTTATTCTACATTAATTAAACAATATTTTATAAATAACTAAATATAGTTTATAAAAATTAATAAGTCCAATCAACTTGCAAATTAAATTGAAACATTCTTGCATATTGATTTATGTTTATTTGTGCGTTAGGTTTACAATTGTGTGTTATGTTTCATGTGCCCCCGCAATCTATCAACTCTCATTTCTTTATTATACCCGAATTCTTATTTTAGCTAAGATTTTATCGTTAGCCTAAAGTTATTGGTTTATTCAGTGGTCTATTTATTTTTCAAGCGTTCCAACAAAATCTTTACCATCATGCACATCCTCACTGGATAATTAATCACACATGACTACTAAATTTGGAACTTCTAATTCAATTCCAGAACATCATTCTTTAATATCATATATCACGAACCATAATGTCACGAGATATGCCAAAGCGGTACGACATGTATCGATTTTGGATTCAGCGACACGAACCTGCACGAGGTCAGGCAAACGTGCTCTAGTGCCATCCTTATTTACGAATAATGTACGGTACCTGCCCATTTATTATTCGTTTGTTATCCTTATCAGCCAACCGTTTCTTTGTGAACGTTTGGTCTGTGAATGCTGAGAGATGTTTGGATAGAAAATTATCGGTACATTCGAAAGGGACTCGCAATGCTTTTGTCGGCTTTCTACTCTGAGCCGTATTGTTCTTTACGATGCTGACGAAATAGCCCCGTCAGAACAATTGATTTAAATGTAAGCATAACCTTCATCCCATGGCTTTACACGCAATTTCATGGATGGACTGAGCTACCTAATTGAAAATAACATTGCCATGGCGACCATCTCTTCAAGAATACTTCAAAAAAAGACGGACTCATACTTTTTTATACGACATATTCTGATATATATGTCGTATTTTGACATATTTTGTGTCATTATATGGCAAAGAAGGATGTTCAGAAATTCGTTTAACTTAGCGCAAAGTTTTTTAAAGTTTTTTTGTATCACCACTCGTATCAGTCTCTTATTCATTTGTGTGACTCTATTTGAATTTGTGCCGGTTTCAATTTTTACCATCATTACAAGAATGACACTTTTTGGGGCACACTCTAAGACTCGGTTTTGACCAAGACAATCATTGCATAATGTACCGTGTGTAAATGCTTTCACTCAAATCAAGGTAAAGCTTCCCAGAAAAGGCAAGGTGCCTTTGTTGACATGGTTGAAATGTCACTTCATCAAATAATCACCAAGTCGCCAACCCTTATCTTGTAATGCTTGACCCCTGGCCAGACAGGACCATAAAATTTTGTGTAGAAGATAGCTGGACGAATACAAACATCAACAAGGCAAACACCGATGACCGGTGGTATAAGATCATTGCATTGGGATTTCCGCCGCAGGCCTTGACGTGACGGCAAGCCGTTCGGGATAGGACCGAACGGGAAGGCCTTAAACAAACACAGCGACTATTAGATTACGCTCATCACAGGATATCGGAAGTTGTGATAGCTAAAAGGGTTTCGGACGCACGCCTTAAAATCTGCCGTCTACATGGATCTTTAAAACGAAGGACCAAACCAAAGGTGGTGCATTATTAAAGCGGCATTATTGTATGAGTTTAATGACTACCATCGCATATACACTGATAAAAGCCAATATGGCATCATGTGAAATCCAATACTCCTTTACGGGCGATCAGGCGCCTCCATGTAAGGTTTATTTATTTTTAGAGAAGCGATGAATATTGATGAAAATAAGTCATAAAAAGTACTGACTTGACGATTGCCATTAGAAAGCTCAGGTATAGATGTCACCATTTAATACATGCAGGCGCGCCATGGGACATGCTTCGAAGGTGATCAATATCAAATGGCATAGATATCGTCAACGGTAAGGTTAATACCCTTGGGACTTTACAGCTCAAAGAGCATCAATGTTCCATCGTAATATCTGTTGCTGTGTTTTCTCTTTTCATTCTTTCATTCGACTCGAAAAGGCTTTGCTCAAGAAGTGTGGACACACCGGTCGGTCGGATAGAAATCATGTCATAAAGTATTATTATACTGCTTGTTATCATTGCCAATCGACCGAACGATGAATGCAGAACGACTGTAAACGGCTACATAAAAAGATACCAACGACCCTTTAGCTTCTCTTTACGTGCATTCTACGTGCATTTTGCTGAATGGATTTTCTCGTGCACGAACGCGAATAAATTGAACCATCTAGCACACTTGTGTTCGAATGGGAGTATGGAAAATTGGAGACGCCTCGCGACAACATCTGTCACAATTCACCAACTTAAACAAACAGAAATTTGCATTTCTGGCAAATATGTTTCACTTCTAGCCAGCACGTTTTCATTTTTCCGTTACAGCTGTTGCAAAATTGAGTGTAGTCCAGTTCGGTGATGAGTTACTAACGATCAACAAGCGGCCCGCGAACGCCAGCATGCCAGCCTCGCTTTTTCTGCTCAACAAAAGTGAAAACCAGTCGTAGCTCACCAGTCGTGCCTGCCTATCAAACAGGGAGAGAGGCAGAATGAACAAAAGAGAGAGAGAGAGAAAGGGAAAGAGAGAGATTTGTTACTGAGCGACGGAACCTCTATCGTAAGAGACCGGCTCGGGAATGCAGTTAGCATCCGACGATCTGTGTGCTCCATCGCCGCCGCCAGCCAGTCAGTTTATTTTCGGTATCCAACGAGTTGACATACGCTCGCTCTGCTGCGCCGCTGTCGTTTCGTGAAGGGGTTCGTTTGGTCCTATTTTCTATGTACATCGCAGCAGACATTGGTGTGGCGAGCGTGTGCGCGTGAACGAGTGTACCTTCGGTGTTTACTAATGCGCCCTCGACGTGCTCATTATTTCGGGGCTGCTCTGTTTCGACGCACCGAATTCCCCAATCGGTTTCATACCACCGTTCAATAATAAGCGATCACGCAAAACGTAAAATGAACGTAAAACACACACGTGTATTTGTGTGTATGTGGGTACATGTGTGTTGGCGCGTGTGTCTGTGTGCGTGTGTCGATTGTGGGTAGACGGAACTCCGGGAAAAAGAGTCTCCCTTCCGTCACTCCAGCAGTCCGCGGTTCGATACAGGATCGGCAAGTTTGTGCCGGTCATTGTGCAGTGGAAAAACCCTACGGGCACGCAACAACCGCTCGCGAATCCCTCTATTGCGTGAGCGCAAGATATGTGTGACCATGTGTCGGTGTGCTGTGCTGCTAGCGTAGCCAATTGAGCTGCTCCGGGGCTTGGCTCGCCGGCGTATTTACACCTTTGCGTCCTTTCCGGCTATAAAGGATACGGCGCATATACGGCGCGAAACCCGGGGAACGTTCGGGCCAGCGACTCAGTGGTTGTGTAATGTGCAGATATCGTTGCGAGCAGGATATTGGTCAATCTGAATATTTTAGCACCGTGCCATGCCACGTTCCAGACTAAGTGAGACGTCTCGCCACGCGGACGCGATGGTTTGCTTTCGATTCCGAGATTGGTTGGCATTTTGGCATTATGCGAGCCATGGAAAAAGCTGGGACAAATTGGTGCATCTCGTGCAGTTATTATCCGTAGCGTAAACACGCTGTTACTAGCAGGATAATCCAGATGGTGCTACTTAATCACAACGAGCTACTTTGGGGGGGAGAAATAAATGTCACAAAAAACGTTCGATTGCAGCATGCGTGAAATAATATCGCTTCAGTTTTTAATTAGAAATTCATTATTTATTTCCACGTGGATACTCTTACATCCTTACGCGCTGCTCTCACATTATTGCGGCTCCAAAATCTAGCTAGGTACATATAGGTGGTACCCATTCGTAGGCGCAAGTGTTAAGAACAATAATTACTCGACCCGCGACCCAGGGTCCGCACCCTGCCACGGTCAGTTCCAGTTCCGGGTTTTTTTGTTTTTTTTTCCTGGACGCAGTTACTTTTTCCTCTTCAGCCAAACGTACACACGGTGTCGGTCCACAGGCCGGGCACGTAATCTCGATTTCACAACCAAACCAGACCAGTCTGGTGCTCGTTTGTTCAGGTGGAAAATTAAATTTTTAATATAGCATTACAACGTTAATAATTGAAAACTTCCGCGGATTTATTTTCGGCCAGCCGTTGCGACCATCGGCCCCATATACGTGGGACGCCACTACAGTTTCGCTGATCGCAGGCGTAGCGCAGTGCTCTTTTACCAACGTGCAACGTGCTCTTTCCGTTTCAGAGATCGCTTTACCGTGTGCATTACCTTCCAGTGCGGAGCGCATATCAACCGTAACCGTAGCGCATGGTGTGGCGTCGCCGTGATAGGATGACGGTTTTTGCATTCATTGTTTTAACAGCTTTTACCAGCCGCACCGTACGAGCCTTGTGCCGGGCGTTAAAATCTACGAAAAATCTAGCAACGAGCAGCAGCTAATGTGCGAACGTGCAATGTTCTTTGTATCCGTGCACCGGTGGATGGAAGCGTAAAGTAAAAACGGAGTTTACAAAATAAAAAAAATCTCCTCATCACGGGTACAAAAAACACTCTAAATTTGTTCGACAAATCTACAGTGGCAGTTTTTGTGCAAAAAAGTCTGCCAACTAAGTTTATCATCTCGAACGTTTCATTGTCACCAAACGGGTAGGCTTCATCGGGAACAGTGAGTTGTTTTGGTGAAGCCTTATTGACAACTGAAAAGAAGACAAACCAACGCCTTGGAGTCCATCTAAATACAACATAAACCATCGTAGTTTATGCACGTAGTGCGGTAGTGTGAAAGATATTTGTAACGTCTAGCTTGTTGGTGCACATCACATCGGTGTTTACAGTATTATCAGCAATTCAGCATATTTATCAACCGTCTGTGAAACATCTGCACCAGTTTGCCCCAGCCCTTTGGATACAAACGTCTTTTTATTGATAGTTGTTGAGCAAAGCTCGATTTTATATAACCTATTGGTAAGTCGCGAAACCGTTTCCTTATAGTATTTGTGAACGATTTTTTCATGTATGTTTTGTACTCATTTCTGAGAAAACAAAATAATGTAACATAAACACAACTCTTTTCCCAACATCAGTCGCACATTTGTAAGCAAAAACGAGCAAGACACTATTTTATGATCGCTATGTTTGCCTCATAATTAAACTCTCATGTAAGCAATTCATCCGCCAGCGGGACCTGTCGAGGCGCTGTCCCCGAGGACGACTAACAACGCCATCCAGCTGTTTTATTTCACTAATTGGATGGCGAGACTATGGCGCAAATATGTAATTAAATCGAAAAATTATTCCACCACTACCTTCAATCTCCACTCGAGCCCAGATAGACAGGCCCTGTGCGCCCCTTCACGTGATTCAATATCCAATACCTCAGCTTCAGCGCTACTTATCGCACGATGAAACGAGCACAGGTCGATAAGCAAAAGGCCGAAAACAGGAATGACACATGGAAAGGGTCAGAGAACATTGGGGCGAAAGCATATTCCATAAAGAGCTCATTCCTTGGCGCCCTTTGCACAAAATGTTGATTTGTTCCTACCTTTGACCTTTCTGGATGAGAAATATATAAATACGTATTCTGGCCTACTTCTGCACATCGAAGCGGCAGTAAACAACTCCTTCCGTCATTTCCCCATTGGCTCATGAAATTTCACACGACGCATTTGGGAAGAACTTTGGTGTAGCCTGAAATGGAATCCCTCTTACCTGCCCGGGTCGATATCAACGGGGTGCAAGGGTTGGGAGTGCTTTCGAATTCTGCAAAAGTGTTCGTACTAAATTCCTAGGATCTTATACACTACATTATGCGCTGAGCCAGAGTGGGTGAATTTTTCCACCATCATGTACGTGTTATGGTATTATTATTTATAAGCACTATTTGGGAACACCTGGTGCAACCATTACAGCAGAATAGAACAATATTCAAGCATAATGGTACCCCCCACAACCAACCATTGCAATGTGTAATATTCAATACGAGTGGTAGCTTGCACGCATACTTACGCTATTTCATATCGATTAGTAATCATGGATTTGAAAATGGAAAACCAAATATCAAAGGAGTTCCAGGCAAAATGAATTATTCA
>JXXA01013710.1:0-12651 GCA_000956255.1 Anopheles punctulatus
TCAGCATTCCGTTCAAACACTAACACCTTTTCAATTCACAAACGCACTCGGAGCGTTTTCAACAACGCCTTCAACTAACACTGTGTTCGCACGTTCTTTTCTTAACAGAAAGTAGCACCGAAGAGTTGGACGAGTTTCTGCAATTGGAAGCCTACTGTCGAGACAGTCCGCCCACTAGATGAGACTAATAGCAAACCCGCCTGCATGACATCCGTTTTGCGCATTCCTTGTTCGTTGTAGTTGTATTGCGTGTGTGTTCGTTTAACCTTTATTTCAAAACGGTCGATTTTTGGCGTAGCTTAGATTTAGCTTCTCTTACTCACTTACAAACAAAAATTTCTTCACGTTCGTTCATGTGCGTACACTTCCCCATCAAAGGCATAAACTAGCAGGTGAGTAAGACACGTTGCATCTTTTTTCAACCCTCCACGAGTCGCAGTAAAACAAAATGTAGACATTTTACGTTTAATAACCACCGCTCGCAGTCTGCGCACTTATGTTCTCAGCTCTATCGGCTGTGTTTCTGTGTACGCTTCTAGTCTCTAATCGAAACCTTCCGTACTTTGCTATTTCTATGCCACTACTGCCGCTACGACAATCGCAAACGCAAAAACCCACCGTTTTACAGCCTCGTACTCTACACCATCGTACTCGCTCGAGATTAAAGATTCGCGTGCCATGCTGGGCGAGAAGGGCTACTTCGAGTGTCACTTCGCGGGTAATCCTAAACCAGGTACGCAAAACACTTCCACTTCGCTCCGTTCGACAGCACTTACTCTCCGAACAACGATTACTAAAACAGAGACACCTCGAACACTCGCTGTTTTGTGAAAAAAACGCGTCACTGTAGAACATGTGATTTTCATTCAACAAAAATAACAGCACCGATTCGTCATCCACGCGACTTACAGATTCCGGTAAGGTGTCATTTGACAGCTTCCGCTCATTCTAGAACAAAAAATACAAGTTTTCTTTAATTAATCGTCACCATTCGGTACGATTAGATTAAAGTTAAAAAATATCGTGATTTGGTAAAGTCTGCACAATCAAACACGCAATAAGGGATGAAAACAGCTACAACAAAAAACAATATTCCATACAAACAACGAACACCTTCCACCAGAAATTACGAACAAAACACGTCGAAAGGATCGCTTCTACACGATTCAAGTGAACGTTCTCAAACGCATCGCTTGCTCTACAACTCATTGGTTTCCGATATTGTAGATATTCTGTGGTACCGCAACGGCAAGATCGTCATTGCTAACGAGCGCATCAAGATCCGCACGAACGAAACGTCCTCCACAATCACCATCTACCCGGTGGAGGTGTCCGATTTTGGTTTCTACAAGTGCAAGGCCATGAACGAAGCTGGTACAACCGAATCCATCGCTAAACTGATCGAGAGCCTGGTTCCGACTTTGTCGGATGACGAGAAGGCGCTGCTCGATGCAACTCGCAGCCCTAAACGCGGAAGCCGAGCCGGTATCAAGAACGGCAAGGCCATCGACAAAATCGAACTGGTGGTGGAGGAGAGCGAAGAGGTTCGCCGCGAGAAGGCCGAGAAGCGCAAGAAGCGCGAGGAAAAACGCAAGCAGAAAGAGTCCCAGCTGATCGAGGAGATCGTGAAGCAGGAAATGGAAGCCTCACTGCAGGAGAAGATAAAGTTTAGCTCCGAATCTACCACCACGCTCACGACCAGCACCACCTCCGAGATGTCGCAGGATGTGAAGCTTTCCAAGGACCGGGCTACGGTTAAATTTAAGGAGCACGTCGAGACGCTTGTCGAGGAGATCGTTACCACGGAAACCGTGCAGGAGATCGAACGTATGGTCATTCATGAAAAGCTCGACGTCTCGGACGTGGAGAGCGTTAAGAACTCGTTGGAGGTAAAGGAAATCCTTACCAACCTTAAGGCCAGTGAGTTCGGGCCGGGTGAGGCACCACTGCGCGAGCTTGCGACGATCGCGTTCATGGTAAAGCATGGTATAACGGTGAGCGAGATTACCAGCTTCTACCAGGCGAACCACTTCCCCGCGCTCCAGAAGCCCGAGTCGCAGTCGGCAATGGTACTGCTGCTCGAACGCGAAGGATACGCGAACATCGTTACGGAGATCCTGACCGAAGCGGACATGGACGAGACGCAGCTTGCGGCAACGGCTGGCTTCAGAGCGTTCATGCGCATGATCGAAGTGAACCATGCCAGCGTGGAGGAGATCATCGCACACTTCTCGCCGGACGATTTCGTCGTGCAAGAGTGGAAAACGGAAACGGCATACGAGGTGCGCTAACGCTTTTGCTATCCCTCGTTGTTACTAATGGTGCTCCTTTAATATCCGACCTAATGAATCCTTACCACCAATCCCAATGCTCCAAGTAACGTAACCCCTCCAATCGCACAAAGTGCTCCGCTTATCCACTATCTCTTCATTTCTAGAAACACGAAGAAACGCGCCTGATTTCGTCGAGCGAAGTGCGCACTACCGGTAATTTATCATGCCCGCAAACGTTTGCTCCTCGAAAAAGCTCGTCCTAATATCCATCTTTCTATCTCTTTATTTCTATATACATGCGCTACTGTCTTATTTTGTTTGCTTTGTCGCAACTGTCGCATGATCTTCTGCCGTCCTGCCAAAACGAAACCTGCAGAAACTACCGTGCGAACGATGAAGGAACTGGACATCAAAGGTTTGCAATCTTAAGAGTGTTCCCCTGCACGCCATGGCTATTCTACTTTCCCCTCGCTCTTCTTGTGTTGTGTGTGCCCGCCCGCTTGCCTGCCTGCCTGCTTGCTTCACGAACCCGTGGCCAGACGTCCCATCGTCTACTCTCTCAATTGTGTACTTGTATACCTTCTTTTTTCCGCTTCGACTTATCTCGTTTATTTGTAGTATCGTAGTAGCGAACGCTTGTTATTTTATTTTGTTTAATTTATCGAACAAAGATGATTACTTCTTACTCATTAATGATGATGATTACAACGATGATTACATTAAAAAAACGCAAATTTTGACCAAGCCATTCTGTAGTATTAGTGCGATGCGTGACTTGCTTAAAAGTGATGTAGTGTGCGCTTCTTAACCAACAGAGGAATAAAACAACTTCTCATGTACAGAACGAAGCTACGAATGAATCGTTCATGCTAGCTTTAAGACCATAGAAAGATCACGCAGAAAGGGCAATCGTCAGAGCGTCTGTTGTGCTGCAACAAAAATGGGCTTGTGTAAATTAGATGTTTTTTGCAGTTACTTTTAACCTTTCGCTTCTTTTTTTAGCTTCTGTAGCACTAGAAACAGTGTCGCTTTAAATGCTCGAACTGTTCGGCAGTAAAAGATTCATATTTTCACTACACATGGTAAGTAATATTCAACCAATTCTTCTAATCAGTATTATACTACTATAAGTTAGTGCACTAAGAAAAATCAATTTTTATGCGGATGTTGCACCTAGTTCGGAATGCCAGCGTACAACTTAGATACTCTCTCTCTCTCTCTATTCTCGATCGTAGTAGATTAGTTGTAATGGAATGTTTTGGAATGTTTGTCCTCGACTATTGTTTTTTTATTCTTCCATTTTCTTCGCTACCGTCTATACTTTGCCTGTTCTACAAACATGTCTGGTTGCATTGCAAGATTGGTTCGGAAATATTGAAAAAACAAATCTTGGCAGCATTTTGCAAGCATTAGCAACCGCCTGTTTCGCCTTAGTCTTACCACACTAGCTCTACTGTTCGTGCTGTATCCCGACTATCGTTTGAGCCTGCATCCGTATCTTTAGAAACAACCGGAATGGCTGCTCTCGTGTGCCTGTCTATAATGATAAGTGAATGAATTAGACGCAAAGCGCCTCTACACTCTATTCTCTACTGTCAATTGGACCGAACTTTGTAGTGTCACCTGCACTGCACGAAATTATGTTCTTCTCGTCTGTCTGTCGTTCTGTTCTCTCTTCACCTTCTGTCTCTGTCTCTATCAAAAAAACTCTTTCATATACTTTTCAACAATGAACTTTCTACTTTCGGTAGGCTTCAATTGAAACCTCTTCTAGCACGCACATTCGAACACACTACATATCATACCACTTTTGGAGATCAGCTACACGCACACCGAACAGCAATACACACCTGTTTAGTATAGTACATCATCACACCCGATTGTTCGCTACTGTTGCGGAAAATCGCCACCAAATCCATTGAATCCTATCGTTCCAACTTCGCATGAACTTTCACAGAAACACCCGATCTCAGAGAAGACGCCCGTAGCACCACCACCATCATGACCATGAACAACACCACTGTCACGAAGAAAAAACACAAGAAACTTCGATCGGACAGACGGCAACAGTACAAACACGAGGAAGAGACAGAGATTGTCGACAGCGAGGAGTCGATCGAGGATCGCAGGCGCCTAACGCAGCAGCAGCAACGCCGCAGACAACCGCTGCACCCGTTGCGTCCTCTGCTACCGAGCGAGGAGCAGGTGCAGGAAGAGTTGGCTCCCGATTTTCTCACCTCACCCGTCCGGGAAACGCACAGCCTCCCGCTAGAGGTCGCGTCCGTGACGAGTGAGTCGACCGTGTTGAGTCAGGTGTCGAATATTGTCGAGCCAGACGCTGCCGTCGGCACTAGTGCCACGGTGAAGGTCGTGCCGGAAACGGCCCTGGTTACTGAAGAGATCTTTTTGTCCGAGCGCGAATCAGATACGATGCTGCCGGATAGTGCCCGGTTGGCGGCTAGCCCACACTACAAGCTGTACGGTGTGAATGAGCCGGTTCAAGTTTCCGAGGTGAGTCCGCAGGAAAGTTCGTTCGAGCGCAGTCCATCGGCGCTGCCGCAAGAGGCGCTAGCTACCACGGACTTTGTGCCCGTGCAGCCACTGGTCGTTAGTGAATCCACGGCGCAAGATTCGACCGCCCTGTTGGCGCGATCGATCGAGAACGTTAGCAGCGCTACGGTACAGCTGCTCACGCACGACGCTACAATAGTTCAGGAAACGATATCCTCACAATCCGAACGGGAGCTTGCAGTTTCGCAACGCCCAACGCCAAGCCATGCGCATTCGAACATACTCTCGAAGGAGTCCCTTCAGATCACGGAAGTAAGTCGTATCGAGAAAGAGGAAACCTTCGACGGTCACTTAAAGCTTCCGAGCGTTCAACCGCACTACCAGATACTGCCATCGGAATCCATACAAACCGAGGAGACTATCACCCAAGACGCCCCAAGCCGTTACTACCCGGAGCTAGTCGTACCGACGGAAAGTGCACGGTCCGTAATTATTGAGCAAAAGTCTTACACGACTGAGGAAATGAATGCCCCGGAGAAGGAGGACACGTACCAGCCCGGACGACTTCCCCCGCAGCAATGGGCCGATATTCATCTCTCCACAAAGGAACCGCTGTCGATCACCGCACAGCAGGTGGAGGAATCCGAGGTTGAGTTTTCAGCTACACCCAAGATTAGCACCTACCAAGCAACCGGTTCCGTGACAACGTTTGAAAACCAGCTCACCACACAGCTGGTAAACGAAAGTGTCACCGCACAAGACTTCCAAGCAGAGCCGTTCGTGTCGAAGCAGGCAACGGTCGAGTTTCTTGAGCGAACGAGCGTATCAGTGTCGAAGGTAATGAGCAACGATGCGGAAGCTTCTCTGGCACCATTCGATGTGACCGATACGGCAACGGCACACACTACGCTTACGGCGCTTAAGCCTGTTAGCGAGGCAACGCAGCCGTTTGTTCACGAAAAGGAAACGCTGCATCAAGGAGCACCCCGCCCGAATGCAGCCATTGCGGCGACTCTCCTTGAGCCGATCGAAAATCTGGCCGTAACCGAAATCGAAACAGCCGAACGGCGGGTCGATTCTCACCGGAAGCTGTTGATCGAACGGAGCGAGCATCTGCAAGCTTCGTTCCAGTACAATCACACTCGGTGGCGACAGTGGACGCCAATGAGAAGGAAGCGGAGCTATCGGCCAAAACATCTACGCACGAGGCATTCGCCGAGATGCAGCTGAATCTGCAGCACCAACTGGAGGTAGTACAGCATGAGGCAGACGAACGGGAGTATACCTTCCAGCCACTTGCTATGCCAGCCGACCAGGTTTTGAAAGCAACGCCTACTGACAGTCTTAAATCGGTGGTGGTCCTGGAAACGATTGCTAACGTCTCGGCAAGTGATTTGCAACAAACAACTCCTACATCGCAACTAGCACGCGTAGTAGGCACCGGTGAGCACGAAGAAAAAATTGTCTCCGAAACCACGATCTACGAGACACTCCGCTCGCACGAGGAAGCAGTTCGGCCGGAAGAGAAAACTGCTGAACTGCAACTGCCCAGCCTGTCAAGTGAGATTGTTGTGACGGAGGTGATTAGTGAGCAAACGGCGAGTGAAGAAACCCGGCCGCAGGAGCTGGTGAAGGATCAAACGGTTAAACCAACTCCGACTCATACCCTAAAGACGGTGTTGGTTGAGGAGACGGTTACCAACGAGGGAGTGGAACGTTTGATTGATCATCAAGATCAGGGCACCTCCCATGCACACGTAAAAGGTGACGAGCTGGAGGAAACCATCGTCTCGGAAACGATGGTACTCGAGGGTACGCTACAGTACACCGTACCGGAAACCCCAGCCCAGAAGGGTGCCGTTGCCAACATTGAGCGTCCTATTGAAGGACTCACTGTGACTGAGATAATTTCTGAACAGCGAGAGCATGAAGAAACGATAGAACCTGCCAAGGATCGTTCAGCAAAGGCGGTGCCAACGGAGGCACTCAAGACGGTTCTGATTGAAGAGGTACAGCTGTCCAGCCGCACTGACACACTGGAAACTTCTCATCCACACGTCACTGAAGCTATCCTGAAACTCGGCGACACAATGGAGCAAACTACCGTCGAAGAACCATTGATTCTGGAGAATGTTCATCGATTGAAAGAGGACGCCAAAGTGGAACACAAGCAGGCGGAAACGCTTTTGCAGCCTCGTACGGAACTCACCATCACCGAGGTTATTGCAGATGATCGTGAACGGGAAGGTTTCGACGTGGCAGAAATAGCGAAAGATCACACTGCACGTCCCGCGCCAGCTCATACACTCAAATCCGTCCAGGTAGAAACAACCGAAATAGTCGATTCGGTAGCCAACATTAGTGTGCCCGTCGTTGCTGAGTCGATTGCCACCATGCAGCGTGATGAGCTGGAGGAGAAAATAGTTAGTGAACAACTCATTCTGGAGGCAGTCGGACAGTACGAGCGTGACGACTTCTCCATGCGCCAAGCAGAACCGGCACTCGAGCCAAACAGCGAGTTGATGATAACGGAAGTGATAAGTGAGCAGAAGGAGCAGGAGAAGGTAACGGAGCTGCCGGCTAAGGATGCACATGCTCAGTCCCTACCAACGCACATGCTTAAAACGGTCACGGTAGAGCAAATTGAAACCTCGGAAAGCCTTCAGAAAATCGAGCAGATGGCACCAATTGAAATGCTGGCAAATGTTCGCAGTGAGCAACGAGAGCAAACGACGATCTCTGAAACATTCGCGTACGATTCTACCACTGGGATGATGGATGAGGTCAAGCCTGCGGAGAAGCTTGCAGACTTGACAGTTATCCCAATAAATGAGCTGCTCGTCAGTGAAACCGTACCCGCGCAGAAAGAAAGGGATGGTTTCAATGTGGCCGAAATCGCTCAAGATTACGTTGCCAAGCAGGTTCCGTCGCACTCGCTCAGATCGGTTCTGGTGGAGGAAACAATCACCAGTGAAGATGCTTCTCAACTAAGCCATACGGCCGCTAGTGAAACAAAGGCAACCACTCAAACTGACGAACTGGAGCAGACGACTGTATCCGAGACAATAGCTTTCGAAGATACACCGATACTAGAAGACGCCCCGAAACCGGCGCCGAAATCGGCCGAGTCTACCTACGAACCACAGATTGGAGTTATTGTGACCGAGATCAACACTGGCACTAAAGAACGCGATGGCTACAGCGTTGCTGAACTAGCTCAAGATCACACCGCAACGCCCGTAGCAGGACATGCGCTGAAGACGGTTACGATCGAAGAAATCACCGTATCCGACTCAATCGATCGATTGCAATCTCCGCAACAAATGCTCAGCTCTGCGTCCGTTCGCAGTGAGCAGCATGAACAAACCACTGTCCAAGAAACGACGGTCTACGAAGCCTCCCAGCAATTGCCGGTAGAGGAGCTGCCAGCAGCCAAGTCGGCCGATCGTTCGTTCGTACCAAACGCCGAACTGATAGTAACCGAAATTGTAAGTGAGCAGAAGGAACGTGAAGGGTACAATGTGGCCGAACTGGCACGAGATCATATGGCAACAACGACGGTGACCGCTCACACACTCAAGTCCGTTACGATAGAAGAAACACAGACCACGGAGAGCATTGACAGGTTAATGGATGAAACTGTTGAAAAAAGTGCCGCCATTCGCAAGGATGATAAGTTGGAGGAGACCGTCGTCCGTGAGACACTAGTGCTGGAGAGCATCGATAACTATACGATGGAATTTGCGCCGTCCGAAAAACAAGCGCTCGCAAACGTTACCGCCATGACGGAGCTCGTCGTAACGGAGGTGATAGCGGAGCAGAAGGAAAAGGACGGTTACTCGGTGCACGATATCGCCCAAGAGCACGTGGTAAAGACGTTGCCATCGCACACCCTCAAATCCGTAATAGTGGAAGAGGTACAGACTTCGGACGTCGTAGGCGATGTTGACGCCCTACGTTCGACACCGCTAACGGCGTACGTACGAAAGGATCAGGTTGAATCTCAAACCGTGCACGAACAGCTCGTCCTTGAAGGTCTTGAAAAGCTGGACGAGCCACTAAAACCGACGCACAAATCTGCCACGCCCAATGTAGAATCGATCAATGAGCTGCTCGTTACCGAGGTAGTTACCGAGCAAAAGGAACAGGAAGGGTACGATGTACAGCAGATCGCCAGTAACTACAACGCCAAAGAAGTGCCGTCGCATACGCTCCGTTCGGTGCTGATCGAGGAAACACAACCCATCGACGATGTGAAGCAGTTCGTTGAAACTCCGGCTACATCGCACGCAAAGCCATTGACGGATGAAATCGAGGAACGTATCATCGCGGAAACGGTGGTGCTAGAGAACGTTGACACTCTCGAGCAGCTGGCCCAACCGGAGGCAAAGCATGCAGAAAAAGTGCTGCAAAGCCAGACGGAGCTGCACGTAACGGAAGTGGTTGCTGAGCAGAAGGAAAAGGAAGGGTACAGTGTGTCCGATTTGATCGTCAATCAACAATCCGCCAAGACGGTCTCCAGCGAACCGTTCAAATCGATCAACGTCGAGGAAGTTGTTTTGTCTAGTGCTACGGAAAACATTGAAATGAAGGAAACCGCTTCCACCACCCTCGCAAGCGTGCGCAGTGACGAACATCAAGAAACGACCGTCTCGGAACAAGTCGTTTATGAATCCATCGATCGTTTTGACAAACAAATCGCGCCAGAAGAGAAGATGGCTTCCGCATCGATGCAGCCGCGCGAAGAGCTAGTAGTTACGGAGATTGTCTGCGAACAGAAAGAATCGGAAGGTTTCGATGTTCAGCAGATTGCCAGCGGTTACTCGGCGCAGCTGGTCCCCGGGCAGATTCTCAAATCACTCGCCGTGGAGCAAGTGCAACCGGTTGAGATGCACGGTGAAGTGAAGGCTGAATCCACCGGCGAGAGCCATGCCCTGGTTAACAAATCGGAACACGAGCAAACAACCGTACAGGAGACGATGGTGTACGAGATCCTTTCCGAGAAACCGCTCGATCAGTCCCCAGAGCAAAAGCTGGCCAATGTAGACGTACAACCCGTGCAGGAGATCGTCATCACAGAAGTGATTGCTGAACAACGGGAGCGTGAAGGTTTCGATTTGAACGAAATTTTAAAGGACTATACGGCTCAAGCTACTACGGAAGGACTGCACAAGTCTATTGCCATACAAGAGGTCCAGTCTTCGGATGCTCTTGGTGAACTACGGTCAGACATCTCTACTGTAACGGCAACACTGCAAACGGGTAACTTGCAAGAAACGATAAAATCCGAAACTACCGTCCTGGAAGGTATCACCAGTCTCGTGCAAGATGATCGTCCCACCGGACGATTAGCTACATCTTCCATTCTTCCCAACGAAGAACTGCAGATTACGGAAATTGTCGTTGAACAACGAGAAAAAGATGGCTACGACGTGAACGAGATCGCCAACGACTTCCATGCCCAATCCCTTGCGAGCGGTGAACCTATGAGATCGCTCATAGTGGAAGAAGTTCACGTAAGCCAGGATGCGACACAGCTTTCCACCAAGCCAGATCAGAGGCAGGAGGCCACTACGACGAAAGAGCAGTACGAACAAACAATTGTCAGTGAAACACTGATTTACGAGAATCTAGGACAGCAGCAAGAAGCACATGCTCCGGAGGAACATCAGGCAGCGGCGAGAGTCGATGCAATAACGGAGGTCACCGTAACAGAAGTTATTACCGAACAAAAGGCGAAGGAAGGAGTCCATGTGCCAGAAACGGACAGCCAAAAAGCGAAGCTTGTACCGAGTGATGCACTGAAATCTCTAACGGTTCAGCAAGTGGATGCATTGCAGAGTGTGGCAGATGTAGTGCGTGATCAGGTGCCTAAAACGAAAGCACTGGTCAAGAGTGACACTGTGGACGAAACGACCATAACCGAAACGATGGTGCTGGAGAACATATCCGAGTACAGACAACAGCTAGAACTTAATCAACAAACGGCACAGCCATTAGCAGATGCTGAAGTAAAAAAATCGATCACAGTGGAGCAAGTACTGACACTGCAGGAACCCAGAACGCTTGCACCCGACAGCTCAAAGCCTGCCGAGGCATGTTTTACTCCGGATCAACTCTTACAAACCACCGTAGAGCAGATAACTGTATACGAGGGTGCTGAGCAGTTGACTTCGTCGTTAGCCATGGACAGAAAGTATCCCACGCTGAACATGCAAGGTTTCGAGCTTCCCGTGCAGAGTGAGATCAACGTGTCTGATGCTCTTAGTGAGCTTGTTCCAAAACAAGAAACTACCGCTAGTGCAAAGCCCAGCATTATCGAACAACTTCCTGCGGTCTCAACCACGGAAACAGTGAGCCAAGAAACGTATGACAAGTTGAAGTCAAGTGACATTACCGCGCAACAGGCGCAGCGTACCGTATCGAATTTGTTCGTCTCAAGCACTACAGAAACGGTGTTAGGTGAAGGGCTATGTAGATCCGATTTCAGTGTACAGTCAGAAAAACAAATTGCGTCCATGAAGTTAACCGATATGACAGCGGTAGTGCCCCTTCAAACTGAACTGCTGACATCTGACACGGCACAGCTTCTCGAAGAGACCACTCAGCCACGTAAGTTTGCCTCGGCGACGCTGGAGGAAGGTTTGAGGGCACCTGAATGTTTAGAGGTAGCTAGTACTGAACAGAATGACGTTGCCGAAGACTTTGTAGCGTCCAGTAGACGGGCGTCGATTACTTTTATCACTAACCAAACGGTCAATGTCTCCGAAACGACTCTCGACGAGTACACAGATCGGGTCGAGCTTGCCCAAGAGCCAGAACAGCGGTTCGCAAGATTGACTGAATCTGCTCTGCTCACGTACGAAGAGTCTCGTCCTGTGATATCCAAGGGTAAGTACAATGGGCGGGACAAATCATGCATATACATTTACATAACATTCCGTTCATCATCACCATTATATTATACAAACTTGTCGTTCTTGATGTCAGCGTAACCTATTCGATGATTCCCTGTATATAAAGCCATTTAATAGCTATGACGCTATAATTTTTAAACAAAATTATTACAGCACACACCACATTAGTTGTTTCATCTTGGGCTACACTTTACAGCCACACTAAATACACCTCTTTATCACTATTTCAACAGATCACACTGGCCATGACACACGTACAGCACACAGCAGACAAATCATATCTCATGGAACAACACTACAAGAAGAACAAATTACACACACTGAAGAAACACAAAACCTTTTCATTACCAAACACAAACATAGTCAGCAACTCAAGCCAGAAAAGATACAGGACACTGAAATATCTACTGATAAGGATAAAACTAAGCAGCAAGTAGTGAGAAAACGCATAGTTAAAAATGTCGAAGGCGACATAGAAAAAATAACTCAGATCATAACTGTTGAAGCAGATGATAAGGCACCAATGACTACGGTCACTGTATCAGAAAAGAATCTTTCTTCAGGAGATACTTCGAAAAACCCCGTCTTCGCACTACGACCCATTACATCAATACCCGAATCACATACACTTTCACAAAAAGAGCCAACAAGTATGGGTAAGAAAATCGAAAAAAATGCAAATGTTGTCCAAAATGAGTGCATTTTACAACATTTCATTAATGGAAACCAAGAAATATATAGTAATAACCATACATATTATACATATCTCACAGAATCAACACAAACACTTCAACTAACATTACCAGAACATCCTGAATCAGTTGTACAAGAAGTTACCATTACACATACACCAAACATGAAACAAGCCCAAACAGAACAAGTGATAATTTACGAACAACCCGAGGAAACAACAGAACATTTCGTAACTTCTGCAATTGGTGAAAAAAAAA
>JXXA01013712.1:0-17419 GCA_000956255.1 Anopheles punctulatus
CTTTTTCTTATCGAGCTTCTGCTGTGTTCTAAAAACGTTTATCTTACTTCGGGTTATTTTGTCGTTTTTCGTAGAAATTGAATCTGTCAGCTTTCTACATGTCATGATCGATTCATGAACCGGGCGTGAATCATGCAGAAACTGTGCAGTTTGCAATCATTTATTCTATTTATTCAATATATCTCCTGTTAGAAATGTGGTTGTGGTTTTGCCATTGACAGCTTATTGTTGTTGAACGAAAAGACAACACAACGCCAAAACAATGCAAAACGGAATGCCGAAACCATCGTTACGGCATAATGACCTTAACGATAGCAAAACACACATCATCAGTGGCTGCTCTAGTTTCGCTCACAGCCCTGCCGCGTGTTTGCTGTTCAAATTACTCCGCAAACAAAGCGTGGTGTGCATCATTTTCAGTTGGCCGCTTGCGGCGGAGGTTCTCGAGTGCTCTGTATCGTTTGCTCGTTTGTGGGTGATGTGCAATGAACCGCGACTTCTAGAGCGTACATCGCACCGTATCAGTTCTTGCGAGTGAGAAAGAGGGAGGGAAAGAGAGAGAGAGAGGGAGAGAGAGGGACGCTAGTCTAGACACAGGTGCGCGAAATCGGTATTGATTTTTCAATCCTACTGGTTTCCTACCTTGTTTGTAGGTATCATCTTGGCGGTGCAATTTTCCTAACGGAATTTATAGTTTTTCTTAAGGGAAGCGCTGCTGTAACGCTGCACACGGTTATGTTAATCGCGCTGTAGTTTGAAGTAGGTCGCATCAATCGAAACGAAGTCAAGAACCGAGCGGTAATATAGGAAGAAATATTGAAAACTGTACACGATAGTTAGATTTTGCTGTTCTACTGCAACATAGCAACGCACGTGTTATTCAATTGTAATCAAAGATACATTTTATAGACCGCTTTCTAACAAGCTAGAGTAGGTGGATGAGCATACAAAGTTTCATTGGTATTAACAACACCCCAGAATAAACTATTTTGCTTACATTTTAGCTAGTCTATTCGAGACATAATCCATCATGACGCATCATATCGCAAGGGTATTGAGCACGTGCAGCATCGTCAGGACGATCCAAGTCTATCCGCACCGGAAACGAAAGTTTCTCCCATGTAGCAAATTGATGATAGGCGGCTGAAAGAAGGCCCAGGGAAAGAGAAAGAGCATTTTGCAGTAAACCTTTTGCCATATAGAGGAGAGGAAGAAAAAAAAACCCCAACCGCCTTCCGATGAGATGATGAGTAGTGAGTGCGATCGTTCCATGTCGGCCACCAAATCGTCATCGTCATGCCCTCGTGTCCGTTTCCCATGCCTGTGTGGTGGTCTGCCTCTCCTGGTGGCTTGCAGGTTGGTCCGGTTTGGACGCTGGTTTTATTGGCGTCCGTGTGCTTTTTCAGCACAGAAAGCGCATATTCGAGTTTGCCTTCCCGTCTGGGAGTCGTCGGTGGTGCGTACGCTGCGCGTTGATTAGATAATGGACGGAGGACTAACTGACGGATTGGTCCGCAGTGGGTTCCACTGAGGGCAAGACCGACGCGCCGCGCGCTGGTTGGCAAGCGTGCAGAAGGAAAATGAAAACCGAGCCGCCCCTTTCAATCCGTTTTACTTTCTCCTTCGCGTGGATTATGTGCCGTTTTCGTTTTTTTCCTTCGTTTTGCGTATACTGGTGCATCGTTATGAAGCGTGGCCAGTGATATGGTGGCAGCAGGAAACGATTAACTCACGCCATGTTGTGTTTGATTGTGATCAGATTTAAATGTATGCTTATTTTATAAATAATATTAAATGTTTCGTACAATATCCATCGACGAAAGATTAAAACAGTTCTTGACGTCACAATAAATTATTCAAAAAATATTTATTATGCGTACATGATGTTCTTATACGTGTTGCCGTGATAAATAAAAGATCTCGTGGGAAACCCCAAACGCGCAAGTAAGATTGATGTGCCCGCTCTTTTTGTTGTTGCACGTGTGGTTGTGCACGACCGTTGCACTCGCACAGTCACTTGTGCCGTTGGTGACAACATTAATTTAGTGGCCGGGCGTGGAGTAGTGGCAAGTATGACTCTCCGTAGTCGAGACAATCACGACGTTGACAGGTATGGGAATAGTGCTGGAGCACCACGCGAACGGAAGTGCGGCCATTTTGTGCTGTACACTCGTGGCTATCTACCGTTCCCGGCTATCGTTGTGGTCTTGGTGTGAATTTAATTAATCGTTCCGTCGGCACCGCCCCGAATGTTGTTGGTCAAAGCTTGCGGTGCATCCGTTTTAATTATATATTGTGCAAGCAAAACAATTATTGCGAGGTTGTAGAATAGGTAATTTAGACAGCTTTGTAAATATCATCTTTGGGAAGCCTTCCGTGTAAGGGAAGGCTTTCATATAAAAAGTGACAGAAATTTGAAAATATTAACCAACAACAATTGATCTGTAGAAAAGGCTTTTATTGACCTCTGGATTGATAATGTAACAAATATTAATTTTAAATTGTCAAACATTTTTTTTCAATTTTCTTCAATTTCCAATTTGAAGAAAAAAATAATTTTTGTTTACATTTTAAACAACTTTAATACGATGAAATCGTACTAAAATATATATTTTTAAGTAGTTTTCAATTACATATTTATTTTCGGTGGTGGATGATCTTAACAATTCATAGCATTAAATCAATAAGTTGTCGCCTCCCCCCACTGGCTGCACAAAACGGGCTGTAACTGTTGTTTTGCATTCTTCTACGCTTAATTTGACATAAACAACATCGTCGTCGGCAACATATCGCTTGCTTTCTTTCTCTGTCTCTCTCCTCGTCCGCTTCGGTCTTATCTTGGTCATCCAATCCATCAGCTCAGTCCCCGTTGCCGCACCGCAACAGAGAACGTGAGAGAATGGGCCAAGTGACGCAGATGAGAGCGGTCTGTGACTTCCGCCCAAACCGGACTTTTCCTTTTGCGGCTCCCGGTAGGAGGAGGTCGGAGGTTTTGAATCCATTTGCAATTGCACATGGTGACGGCATAATAATGTCGAGACGGTGCCGACACAAATGTTCACAACAACCGTGCAGGGCGTTTTGTGGAAGCTCTGGGTACCATCCACGGAGTATGCTGGCACCATGTTGGATTGGTGGTAGAGGTCCCGTATGTAGCAAAGGCACCAATTCTTCGTTCGTATGCTAGTGTGCCCCTGATGCCCCGAGGACAAGTGGGAATTTCATACTGATCGTTGGCACTCTCCTTTGTCTGTCCAGCATGAGCGTTAGATTGGGGTGTAGTTTTTCAATTATCAACGTAAGGCCAATTTCCACTTTTGCAGCCGTTCTGTTACACCCGGCGTTTAATAAAGACAACCCCGAGACGCAGCATACATTAAACCGATTTGTGCGAATCGCCCCGGTGAAGATACAGACGACTGAAGTTGGTCGCCACCTGACGAAGACGACGGCGACCGTAAAACCGAGCGCAGTGTTCTATCGCTGTTCGTTCACTTAGACCCACGTCAACGCTGACCGGGGGAAAACGGTTGGAACCGGTTTTACGGAAAGATATATCAACTCACGCGTTCGACCACGGACGATTGGTTTGGCGTTTTGCTGCTACATTCGCTCCACTCGGTGACGGCCGGCGGTGGTGATGATCGGTTTGTTGTGAAGCGTTTTGCAGCAATGTAGTTATGTGCTAACCATCATTGCCATTTTGTTTCCTCCGCTAATCTGATTCTTTCCCATGACAAATAGGTCTCGAGGTACAGTGTGAGATAGGAAATGGAGTTTAAGAAGATGACATAAGCACTCCAAACATGCAGCCTTGCAGCTCTCAGTAATTTTTTTTGCAAACCTCACCTAAAAAAGTGCATTTTTTCAAGATCTTTGTTCGACCGTACGTGTTGTTCCACCTACGTGCAAACAAAAATGATAAACGGAAGAATGTTTATCGTTTGCGTTCTTCGTGCTCCTGATAAACAAAAACAAACTCCGCACCGCAAAAGAGAATGAGATACGCTGTAAAACAAAACAGGTAGAATTGAATGTACAACAAAACAATATCAGCGTAAACTATCGTGTGTAGGTTGGTTGGCTTAGTTCTCACGGTGGTGTGTGCCGGGTCACAAAAAAAAGCAACGTTCACAACGGCATTGTGCCGCCTTGCCTCAGGTTATACGGATTGATGGTTGGTTGACGCGTCCGAATGAAGAGAAGGGGAGGACATTGAACGAGCCAACTGAAATGCACATGATATGCAGCACCACCCGGATGAGGACTCGCGACAATCGGGCAACAATCGAGCATATTGTGTCGTTGCATTCTCGGGTCGGGACTGACGGTTCGCTTCCTAGGCGTACATGGCACGACTCGTTGCGCTCTATTCGCACGTTGATAAAATACGCGTCTGACCACTGTCTCCAAGGTCGTTTGCGAAATGTGCTTGTGCACTGATGCGTTGCCGTTGAATTGCCTTCTCCAGGATGTTGTTCATCGAAATCGGGGCAGTTTTGTTGTTGTTGTTGTTGTTGTTGTTGAGAGACATTTTGTTGTGATATTTACAACCGAATGTAGCAACGTGTCGTTCGACGCCGCACGAACCAGTTGGGACGAATTTACTATCCCAATCGTACACACGTGTACACAATTGATTGCTCTATTTTTTATGTTAGACAAACAGAGAAATGAAGATAAAGAAGGCAACGAACCGTGTCTTGCATTATGTTTGAAGTTAAGCAGTGTTGTAAATATTTGCGTTTATAAAAAGACTTGAAGATTATGCTTTCAATGTCTCGATTTGCAATGAAAATAGTTTTCGCGATTTAAAATGGCTGTTTTGTGCCACTGTATTCTTTAATATGTTTATTTATTGTTCATATAGTTTTCATTTATTTACATTTATTTTATTCATTGTAAGCGGAAGAAACTGTTGAAATTGTGTATTTTAAGTGTCGACATGCCTTACATACCCTTTGTGGACACCGTTAAAAGTTTTCATTTGCATTGGCATTTTCAACTCAAGATGTACGCAATGTTGAAGACTGATTTTGAAAGTATTGCCATTTTTTCTTTCTGAACGTGTTTATAATGATATTTATTGACAATTATTGATAGCAGCGCTGGTGATGCCACCACATATTGTAATTTTCTTGGTACCCTGCAGTTCTGGAATTTCCATTCGCTTCCGTCATCCTTTTACTCTGCAACTTGCAAATAAAAAGCAATCTGCTTTAACGTATCGTGGATGAACGATCAATTCATTCATCCATGCATCTAACATCACATCGCGCATAACTGCAGTATAAGCAACAGAGATGGGGTAATTGAATCTTGACAAGCTTATTATCGAACAATACTTGTTGTTCTGGTTGAAATATGATTGCTTCTCCTAAAATGACTCGCAAACAAATAGGCACCGATCAGTCTTAAACCATGTCCGGAACAAAATCTGCCTCCTCCTCCTCCTTGTGCTGCACTTGTTCTTCAGCTGTAAACGATTCTGTATGGCAGTACCAATCAGCGTCTGCATATTTGAAACAATTCTACTCTCTCTTCACTCTTTCTAGACGCATCTTGCCGCAGGTGAGAAGGAAGTGGCTCGATTTCGACGGTGATTGTGTATTTGCACTTTACAAACAGGCAACAGGCTCGGTGGGTTCGAGGGTGGTGTGGGTGGGTGGTGTACGAGGGCCGCTTCGTGCACATATAAGCGAGCGTGCGTAATAAGTGCACCACCGAAGCACCGCCACCGACAACAATTACAAGTGGTTGCTTCCGGTTTGCAAAACGGAGATATAGAGAGAACCCACACCCTGGTGGTAGTTGGTGCACTTTTGCTTGCGCCACGGTCTGGTCCCGTTCACCTAAATTTGTATTCCAAAGTGCATTCGTTGCACGCGCGTGAGCGTGGTGCTGTGCTGTTGTGTGAGTTTGTGACGTGGCACACGAACAATCCCTCTCTCGTTCGGGCCACCATCAAGGTGAGGTGAGCGTTGGAACGCGGCAGGAACAGTTCGATTTCGTTCCAATGGCTTTGCGT
This sequence comes from Anopheles punctulatus, assembly GCA_000956255.1. Classification (NCBI taxonomy): domain Eukaryota; kingdom Metazoa; phylum Arthropoda; class Insecta; order Diptera; family Culicidae; genus Anopheles; species Anopheles punctulatus. The sequence continues at coordinate 6,029 of JXXA01013712.1, forward strand.
GCAGACTGACCAGAAGACTGCGTGTGCTTAAGCGTGCTCGACTTTGATTCCGACTTGCCGTGGTTTTCCTCTGCTTTTCCACAGGTAAACGAAGCACCGAAATTTGGTGGTTCTAATTGGTTGGTTCGATGATCGATCGAATCGGGTTTTTTTTTTGTTGTTCTTTATTCAACGGATCGATAATGAACCTATTTTTGTGATTACCTTGAGCGAGCATTTTTGTCTTTTCTATGTTATTGCCATCTTGTCGTTAACTTTTTAATTCTTTCATTGCAGGGAGATTGGTGGTTAGCACGCAGTAAAAAGACACGACAGGAAGGCTACATCCCATCAAACTACGTTGCCAAATTAAAGTCAATCGAAGCGGAACCGTAAGTATTTTCTGTTTTGATTTTTAACATATTTTTGAAATAGCTCTTGATTTTTAAAATATTATAGATAAAAACCATTAATGATGCAACATAAACTTTAAATGAATCATAATAAACCAACACCTTTTTTGCAAATAAAAAAAAGTAAAACAAAATTTTGTAATGCAAAACGATGGTTTTCCAGTAAAAAGCTTAATCAGCATAAAAAATCGATCTGTTTACGACCCGTCTTTTGTAATTAATAACGTCTTTTAAGCATCTCGTTAGTGTATCTTTGATGCACTCGATGTCTTAGCGCGTCACGTCCGTTAACCAGAAGCAATCGTTACGCCACGCTGGATTTTAATCTGCTTTCGATGGTCGGTCGGGTTCCGCACTGAACCGACTGAACAAAAAAAAAATCCCCCGTTTCAGCGCTGGAAACTAATTCATTTATCAATCACGGTCTGATAATTTTATTTGTCTAGTTTTATGACGCGATCGTGGCAATCGGCCGTGTTACAATCACGCTCCGTTGGGCCTTTGCGTTGGACTGGTAGGTGAATCTGGTGGTGTTGCTCTGACGTCTTGGCCGCCTTTCAATAGATTTAATATCTAAAAACGGGGCATGATAAAGTGAGAAGAGTGAGCGTGGAATTAATTTAAATGATCGTTCGCTTTTCTTTGCATTCATTTGCTCAAATCAACCCCCAAAGCGTGTGGTGTTTGCCAGCCAACGGAACACTTTCACACAAGGCAGCAGGTTGGTATGAACATTCGCGGAAAGTGCATTCCCCGAGCGTGCGCTGGAATTTGGCAGCTCCGTTGTTTGTGGCTTGTGAAATCAAATCTGTACTTCTGCTGCACTCGGCAAACGGTGTGTAACGCCGCAGCAGATGATGAAAAAAACGCACGTACAAACGCAATCGCGCTGGTTCATCTGTTTGGTGCAATCGCGGCGGCTATTGTGGTAGCAGCAAACAACCGCAGAGCGGCGGTGTGCCACCCGTCGTCTTAATGAAAAGCAACGAGCCGTGCGTACTTTACCTCCTCACCAATTTGTCCGCGCCCGAGCGTTTGCTCTTCACGGGCGAACGTGCGCATCTGACCGAATGGCAAAAATTGCAAGCAAAAACATCGCGCATTTTCTGTTGGCGCGGTTCGGGCGAGACGACCAGAGACGAACCGAGACTTTTTTCCAACGACAGGACGGGAGGGGTGAAGCACAGGAACAAAACAGCGTCGTCGCGCCACCCATCTGAAATGGAAAACAAAAATAAAACATCCATACGAACGCCGCTCCGCCGGCTCGAAGCAGCTGTTGCACGGAGAAAAGATAAATATGCAACCGGGTAAAGTTCGCAGCCTTTTTGGTGGATGGTAACGAACGTTTTTTTCCCCTTGTTGCTAGGGCTCTCGGGAGATGGAGGAGACCTTAACAATATTCGTGGCATATTTTGTGAGTTTTATTTTATTTTTTTAGTAACAACCATTATTTGGTTAGTTTCACGTGCTACGGCCAAAAACGCCCCAGACTAAGCCCACGATATTAAGATGGAGCAGTTCGGTCCGAGTCTGTTGCGGAGCGAATGTGTCGGCGACTGCGGCTATTTGTTCGAATGAGATGCAAACGAATCTGCGATTTTTAAGAACAAAAAATGAACCCAAAAACACACCGACAAGCTTGGAAAAGGGTCACATCGTATTAAATTTCCCACGTGACACACACCCACGCCGCAGGAGAAGCTGCCCGTTAGGAACGTGCCCGCTCTGTCACCGACCAGACGGCGATCTGAAGTATCTGTGCGGGATGAATAATTAAATTTTCGATTATATGCTAAGGTAAACGAAAGTATGAACCATCTTGATAAGCTCTCTTGGAGGTGGGGTGTTGGCGATGGTTCGCACGAGCCTCTACAGTAGCTCCGGCGGTGGAAAATGGGCACAAGTGTCCTTGGAAGGAAGCAAACAATTTGACGCGGTGGATGAATAATTTATCGTCATCCGCGACGAAAATGGGGCTGAGAATGTGAGGAGGTGTGCATTTCGAGCCTGTTTTGTGAGCGATTTTAAAATTCCTCGTATGTTACCTGCACCCAAACGATCGCAGAATCGTTCATTATATGATGCGGTCTTCCCCTACCGTGCCGTTTTCGGGCTGTAAATTATAGTTTGTGTGCTTTTCCACTGGGAGCTTTGGTGATGATGATAAGAAAATTGAGCTCCTCTCATCTCGCCGGCTCCGGCTGGTTGTTCAAAGGCCTTACCGCAATTTTAATTGTAAGCTCGCTGCTGGCGCGGCTAACGACCTTTACGGAAAAGTGAAAATTACAATTTTAAGCAACAGCTTTCCCGCACACCGGAGCTATAGCTTTATTTTTGTTGGTTGACGAGCTTCTCGTGTGGTGAAAATGGACAAGAAGCAGCATGCGAGAAGCAAAAGCACCGCGAGAGCGCCTTCTCTTTCACATTTCGTTTTCTTTTATGGCCTACCGCAAGTGCATTCGTGTAGCATAATGTTTAACGTTAAGCCAACGTTCTATGATATGGCGGGGGCGGCGGCAGACAAACACACACACACCGAGCGAAAATGTTGGTTTCGTTCCACGTTTTCGTCGTCGGCCATGTCTTGCATGCATTCACTTTTCGTCATCCGTTTTTTTTTTGCGTTCCGTTCGAGTTTGTGTACGCTTTCTTTCGGGACCGATCTGTTTAACTCTCTCTTTCATTCTGTTGATCTACCCGACGAGTCGAAGATTGCAGTCGTCGTTTCAACGGTCCACTAGTTCGGATCGAGATGGTTGAAGAATTGTTTTTTTTTTTTGTTCACCCCTGCCATGTCGGGAAGTTTTCGGATGAATTTTTCACGATTCCTGGGCTAGTGATTAACCTTGGTGAATGGAGTTTTTTTTTCTCTCTTCTGGCCGACTAACGGATTCGGAACGGTTTTCCGATGTGCCAGTGAAAGAGCAAGAGAAATTGGTTCAATTACTAGCGGGAAGTGAAGAGGGCACTACTCCTATCGCTGACCACGGGAGGTGCAACGAAACTTGTAATTGATAAATGATGATGATGATGTTGTCGGCGCTGCTGTTACCCGCACAGATAGGGGCGGTATTAGGAACAAACCAAACCCTCGATCTCAATCAGTTAACTCTAATCGGAACGTAAAACACAGCAATAAAGGAAGCGTTGGTTGTAGCAACATAATTGTAAGGGCAGTGGAAAACTATTTTTAAAAAATCCCTTAACTTCATTCTTCTTCGCGGCGGAGCGAGCTGCAAATTCACACAATGACGGTAGGGGAAAAACTTCCTCCCAAAAGTACACAACGCGCATAACGAGCAGAAAAAAAAGCGCTGCGAAGAATGTTTGTTGCTTTCTAACGAGCTCAAGCAGTTTAGTTCTGCCGGAAGAAAACGAACTATCCCGACGCCAGTCAAATGTGTTGAGTTGCACGGGAAATTGAGCTCGATTTTACTTAATTGTAGCGCACCGTTTGAGGTGAGCGGGGAGCGGTGATTGGTAGCTCGATCGTAAGCCATGAAATTATGTACATTTACTCGGGTATAGTATCGATCTGGTGGCCTTCAAGTACATGCGAGTAGGAACAGATTTTGATTGCCCATCAGATTGGATGGGGTGGAACGGGTTTCTTACATACTCGATCAAGCAGGGTATTATATCAAAATTAATAGTATTTATTTTATTTCTCTCACTACTGTACGAAATTATTGTACATTTGTGTTATGTTATGTTGTTAAATCAAAATGAATTATTAGATATTATTGGTGTGATGTGCTTTGTCATTTATAAAAGAATTGTTGCTGTTAGCTTTTTTTCTGGAATGCGTCAGACTTTATCGTTTGTTGATGTTCTTGGAACAATAACATGCGTTCTTGTATAAACCCTAAATACACTTAAATCACATGTTATTTCTCGTGGATCGCACCATCCGCGTTGGTTCGAATATAATTCATTGCACTGCATTTGACTGTGATTACGATTGATATTTCACCGCGGCTCCCTACCGCATCGGTAACTTCCGCCTGGAATATTTTCCGCCACTTGCTTCGCTTAAGCACATCCGAGTTGTGTGGCTTGCGCGTTCATCGCAACTAGTACCAGCCACTTGCTGGATGAGCTAATGGCAAAATTTTACGTTTCATGAGCTTTAGCGAAACCGCTTCCTTTACCACTACCACCACCCTGAGTCCGTCGTCCCACCCACTCCATTTTGGTTAGGAACGATTGCGATGTTTTCGCTGCCGGGTGATTGTCGAAATATTTATCCTCGGTTGCTTCATTGCCAACACTGGCAATCCAACACACACAAGTCCAAGTCTGGCACATTCGAGGCGCGCAGGCAGTGTAGCGTGCACACGTATTTCTCCAAGAGACACATGCACGGTTTTCGCCTCGCAAGCACGTCCTTTGTGCTCATCCAGGCGATTAGCGTTGGAATGGATGGTGCGGTTATTAAATATCTGTGCTACAACAACGCACATTTGATGACACGGATCCATTCACTTCCCGGTGCGTACGTTTTTCGACTCAGGTTGTTCGTGTTTCCGCATGTATTATGAGTTGAACTTTGACCTACTGATAGTATATGTATCCGCAATATTTCGCATTTTTACAGCTCACTCGTTGTTTAACAAGAGTGAGTTTGTTCCAAAATAAAAATAAACTGCATTCGTTAACAGTAGGTAGGAGACCTAACTTCGCAAATACCATCGTACTAATCACCTTTGTTTAGGTGGATCATCACATACGTATCAAGAACTTGTGATAAAAACTAAACATGCAATGTTTGCATTACAGTCGTAAATGCTTGTGGTAGCTTCCGTGCGGTCCCGATAATAGTTTACTGCCGAGCTATACACGCTATGTTCCGTTGTGCTATACACTATACATAGCTATACACGCTATGTTGTGCTGTCCAGTTTAGAAATATATGTTTTAAAATAATAATATCTAATTTTTTGAATACAAAAACAGTGCGAGCATTACTTGAGCTTAAATTATGAAACCATTCAAACTATAATTGTTGCTTTATTAACCGTCTATTCTTGCATTTGTACTTAAACCTTTTCCCTTCACTGTGAACTCGAAACGTACGTGAGAAAGTGTTTGAGCTTTTATCTTGCGGTTTGCATACATACGGAATGCTTCGGGCAGTTTGTGATGCGAATTGCATACATTCTTCTCACTTTTGCGGAGTAGCTGATCGAATGTGGGAAAAAGTGAGAAATATTCGACTTAATTCTGTTCGAATTGAATGTCTTGCGGATTGCATACATTCTGTTACTTTTTCGGGCACAGTTTGTTTTAACCGTTCGAGCACTGTTTGGACGACCTTGCGGATCCAAACAACTCTCCAACAAGGGGAGAAACATCTATTAACCGTGGGAGAAACATGAAGTAGAATGTCTGATTCATGTGTGTTATTTCCTTCCGATGCGTTGTGGCCAAGAACACCGGCTAGATGGGAAACCCAGAAATAACTTGTTCAATACACCCACCATTCTCAGACTGTGCGTTTCATCCGTAGCGTGTTTTAAATCGATCACACGAGACTTGTTTCAACGAAACTTTTATTCATCAAAGCTTTTTTCCCAAGTGATTTTTTTGTTGTTTCCTTTACTTTATGTCAGGGTGTGTTTAGTATATTCTTTCTGATCCTTATGTTGCAAACATTTTACGACAAATAAAGGACGCTACTGTTGTCGAATACATGGCACCGTTAAATAAAAAACCATTGCGCAACCTCGCACCACCGGCAACGGGGAGACACCCACTTTATGACCTTTTTCTCGGTCACGAACAAAAGCCGTTAAGAAAAGGCATAACTACGTTTCTCCATCATCATCATCATCATCATCACCGGCTCTTAGTTCACTGTCAAGGGCAGAACCTTTCGCCACGATGACGAGCCGTGACGGCAATAGGTATATGTGTGTGTGTGTATAGCACGGTTGATGCAGGCCTTCCTGTGCCGCAGGACGGCCCAGCAGCCACTGTGCTTAAGCTGCCCGTCGACCTCCGGATTACGGGGACCGAAAGCCACTCACAGCTCCGGCCAGTTTGCGACTACGTTTGGTTTTGTCGTCCCTGAAGTCGGTCAAACGCGCTCTGCTCGGATCAATCAGCATGATTGGGCTCGTCAGCTGTTGCCCGTCGCATTGGAAGGTGGTTTAATATCGTCCCGTGGGGGCTGTCCCACGGTAATGGGGTTTTCCGAGTATGATCGAATTTCAATGCGTTGTTGGCGTGATGCGTGCGGAAGACGTTGCGAAATGTTTCGAGGTGATGGTGTTGCTGACATGTGAACTTTGCACGTTTAAATATGCGAATAATTGGGCTTATTACCAGCTTGTAATTCGACTTTTATCGCACGTTCTTCCTCAAGCGCGTGCGCTCTTGATTATCTAATTTATTTTTATGATCGTTTCTGTTAGGTTTAATGTTTTGTTATTCAATACACTTTGTTTCGACCAATCGATACGGCAGAACGGCGGCTCCACTTTAGACCCATTCCGCATGCCGAGCGCGTCGTAGCGTCACATCGGTTCTACGTCCTTCGCGTCGTGCTCAAAAACAAATGATACCATCCATTTTTAATTTCTAACACAAATTCTATTCCTCAAAAAAACACCTCTTGCGCGATAATTCGGCGCACGAACACGCGGGAACAGAAAAATCCATTGAAACATTCGTTCCGGCGCACGTAGGCTTGGGCAGCTTGCGATCCTGCGTGGAAGTCTGTTGCCGGCTCATGGCCAACCGGATGAGAAGGGAAATGTGAATGCCGAATTTCGCACCACCCTAAAACCCCGTTACACCCGGTACCGGATCGTGACGTCAGCTCAGCTGCTGTTCACTGCATGTATTCGATTTCGGAGTTCTGTTTTCTTGCCACAGCTCAGCAAAAAAAGGTTTTGGAGCTGGACCGGTTAACCGTTTGCGATGGAATGCGTGCATTCTTCTTGAGAAACCGCGTCAATCGCGGGGCATTGTTCCGATCGGTCGATCGATTGATTTTAGGTTCCGGTGTCGTTGGAATATTCTACCGTGCGTGCGCATGTGTGTCTGGCGTTCTCACGTGGAATGTTTGCCGTGCCGGCGCCGGGTTCACAGCTGACCTTCCACGGTACAACAACGGCGGCCCGGCTTGGACGACGTGCAGCAACGTGAATGTCACGGCGAGCGGCGGCGAGTACGTGGACGAGAACGCAGCGTGAGCGCGGTTTTGACATTCAGCTCGCAGCATTCCGGCCGCGATGGAACGTGGCGATCGATAATTGTTATTGCAGTTCAATAGCAGCGTCGCATGATGAAGATGTGATGTGTGTGTTTTCTTGTGTTTTTTGTTGTTGTTGTTTATTTTCCTTACATGCGCGTTCATATTTCCGGTAAGGTTTGAAGGAGCCTACCACGTGCAGAATACACGCTCTAGATTTTGGTTTAAAATATTACCAGGTCTTAGCAACAGTCTCAACCACTTGATCTATAATCACTTAATGGTTTTAAGGGAACTAAAAATTATAGATATTAAGCTGTCTCGCCCAAACACATACACGCCTTGGACCAGGGTGCTTCTAGACACCTAGTGCTTCAAGGCCTTTGACCTGTTTCGTTATTTGGCATGATGTCTGCTAGAGTCTCGTCGCCTTTTATGCCCGTCGGCGTTCTTTCGCTACTGACTATTTTATTGATACGGCAAATTTAACGGTACCCCAGCCGGTTGATTTTCGCAAACCACATGCTGCCGCCGCCACCGCCGCTACCGAAGCCGCCATCCGCAACAGATGTGATCAATTTGAGTGACTTTGCGATATATCATCGATCGTGCGCCCGGCTTGCCCGCCTGTGCGTCTGTCTGCTTTCCGGCCATGGCTGCGGATGCTTTTACTGGATGAATGGGAGAATAGATTGATTGTATTTTTATTCTCGAAATTGTTCGTGTTCCTCAGATTAGATACGATTTACATTTGCGTAGTTTATTTATGGCAAAATTTTAAAAATAGTATGTACAAAATCGGCCGTGACAAAAAATTAGTACCTCTCGCAAAATCTACCACAACAAGCGTCCTTCGTGTCTCTTAAACTCCTTTCCTTTCGGTGCAAATGTGCGCTTCCGTCAACGCCAAATTACACAGCCTCTCTAACCCGACATTGGTGCATGGGCTTCCTCGTGCAACCAGCATTAGGAACACGCGTTTTATCAGGCGCATCAATATTATATCGCTTACATTATCATAATTAAAATCGTTCACCATTAAACGGATTCCACCACTGAGCGTCATTGGCGTCGTGTCCGGCTGTTGCTCTTCCGCAGGGCGCTTAATCAATTCCACTATAATTTGACCCTCGTGTTTGCCTTTAAACCGACGACCGACCGGAACGTGAACGGTGGGTGACAATTGTGTAAATATTTTTTTAAATTTTTTTGTTTTATTACCGCCACCCTACCAATTATGACGCAGAGTTCGGCGAGGAGGCGCCGTGACCAAACTTCGAACACACACACGTATGCATTGGCGCCTCCCGGGCACACAAAATGCTAATGTACACACACACATATCCTTCGTCTCGGTGGCGGTTGTTTTTGACATTGAAATTTGTGCAATTGTTGCGTCGGCGAATGTGGGTAAATATTGTTGTGAGCTGTTTTGCTCCGTGAGTACGCGTTCCGTTTTGATCTCGCCAATGCATAAAAAGTGAACCGTAAATATTGGCATTAAATGTGCTGGCTTCGATATTATTGGCTGGCTTGCTGTTAGTGGTCGCTACGTGCCCTCGAGGAGAGAACTGGGAAGACCATTCATCGTAAAGGTTTTTGCAATTAGTACGGACGGTTTTCTCGGTTTCCCTATGCAAATGGTACTACTTCCCGATTGTGGGTTCGCATGCCGAAGTGCCTCCCATTTGCTGGCTGGAAATTCAATTGAACACAATATCCGCACAACAAAAGACGGCAAATGTTTTGTTCTAGACTGCTGCCTGGCTTTTTTTAGCGCTCCCGGGAACGATCGATCTGTTCGATCGCGCTATCAATAAATTATTGAACTGCTCGTCCGGTGTGTGTTCTCCGGTTGGCGCACGACGACTCCGGCTGGGTTTGCGACCGATTCATTGGCTGGCCCGGAGATCGATCGGGTTGCAGATAACAGGGATCAGGTCGTCGGCCACCACAACATAGCGTCCAGACGCTGGAGCCCGTTTCGCATCGCGTATTTATTGAGCACGATTAAATTGCACTATCATCCTTCCAACAACAGGGCGACAGCACGACGGAACGATTTGCCTGTGGGGATGTGTGGTGGCCGCGGACGAGCGAATAATTTGTCGCACGGTAACAGGCCCCGGGCCCGGGTCGGGACGGGTCAGTCGAGTGAAACATTTTAATTGAAATCGATTCTCGTTACACAGCGGGAAGCACTCGCTCCTGATCCTGGGCTATCGGGTGCTGCACATGTGCTAAGGATTGCTTCATGTTGTGTGTTTTGTTTCTGCTTTTTTCCACCTTTTTTGCCCCGGGAGAGGAGAGGGTCGACCCGTCTATCGCAGGCGCAGTGATTAATTCCTTCGATTAATTGCTTTCGCACCATTTCGCGCGTACTCCTTCGGTACCGGTGCTGATGACTTTCGTGATCGTGGTGGAGGGCCAATGTCGCTTTGTGTGCCGTTGTGCCATTGGACATCGTGCGTCACCGTTTGCATCCGAGCCGTTGGGTTTCCCTTTTGCTTTCTTTTGGTGTGCTGTGCGGCTTAAGTGACGCTTCTTTTTAATTATCCTGAGATGGATAATGCCCGTAAAAGCTTCTTGAAGCTAGTTGCAATTTACATTGTTGGACGCTATCTTCTTGTGTGAGATGACTTAATCACGGTAGTGCAACATTTCCGCAAAGAGAAGTTAAAATTTTCTACAGAGAATTTATTGCTTTTGTGTATTGTTACTTTTGTTTTGTTTAAAAGCACTCAAATTTCCACGCAGTACACAACAAATTAACAAATTACACAAATCTTAAGAGTGTAGAGCAGAGAGTACTCTGCTGTCGCGAACTAGAACTAGACTGGAAGAGATGTAAATGTTGGGATGTAGAAAAGCATGTTTTTATTCTTACATTTTGCTCTTCTTGATTACAAAGAAATCTAGAAGGACACAAGTCAAGTCGAACACATTTTTTAAATCTCTCTCCCGGGGTAGAGTTTGTTTTTGTATTCACTCCGGTGAATTTCGCGACGGTATGTTTTTAAAAGATGAGGAGAAGGAAGCGTTTTTTTTTTGCTTTCCCTCAGTAGCCTGGAGGGTGGTAGTGTTGGTCGCATTATTCATAGTCCTTTCGATGAATAGCAGATTGCACGAGAATAGTGGAGCAATGCTGGTGTCGGTGCGCACGAGAATGGTAGAAGGACATCCTTTCTACCTGACTCCGCTTGCAAGAAAGTCTTCTTCCGTTTTCTTACATCGACGGATTTAACGTGCGATATGCCGTTCTGGTTTGTGTAAACATAAGCCGTCAATATTATCGTTAGATAGCAGGGATTAGGGGGTGTTCATACTGTCGTCTTGATGGTGCTCTTTTTTATACTAGAAAAGATTCTGATGGAAGGTAAAGTGTGAACCCAACATGAGTTGTTTTATAGAGATTTAAAACACCAATATTATGACAGACTTATGGTCTTATACCCAGAATTCTCACCCTGTAGTAGAAGATTTCAAAACTTATGTCGATTCAAATAACAGTGGCTGTAAATCGCAACGAGAAAATTGTTTTTTTTATCAAACATGGTAAACTTAATTTAAAACATGATTTCATGTAGAAACATAAAAATACTATAAAATCTAAAAAATTATTTCAAAACTATTGACTTGAAATATTTCATTCTTATTGAAGTAATAATTTCAGAAGAAAATGAATTTAAAATATACGGCAAAAAACGTAGCTTAAATTCCACTATGAAATTTTAAAACTCTTCATTTTCTACGCTTTAAACCATTTATACCATTCATAATCTGATTGTAGTTGGTGCC
>JXXA01013713.1:0-16980 GCA_000956255.1 Anopheles punctulatus
GGGGGGGGAGGTGGTAGCGCTTGCTCCCTTGCCTCATCCTCGCTCGCGCTCACCTCCACCGGACGACGGCCATTGTTGTACCGGTAGTCATTCACACCGCCGCGGCAGCAACCGTGACACGCGCGAAAACCCGCGCAACCATGCGAGGGCAGGACGGTGCAGGCCGGTGAGGTTAGGGCCGCGTACGGGCCACCCAGATGTATTTCCGGACTTCCCGCTGTAGTTGCGATTCATTCACCTTTGCACCCGTGCCTTTGGTCCGTGCGGCGGAAGTGGGTGTACACGGTTTACAACCCTTCCTTCGGTGGGCTGGGCCATTTTATTGCCCGGAATGTCTATGGACCTGTCTATCGGCTGGATAATCCGCGAGATTTAGACGTACGGAAGCCGGCTAACTTCGCCTGTAGATTTAGTTTTTTTTTTAACTATCACATGGCGTACGGAAAACACTGCCGGAAGAACCGGAAGGAAATGAATCCCGCAATGTAAACGATCCCAAACGCCCCGAACGCGGCACGCCGCTCAACGAGCGTTATCCAAACAACGCATTCTTCTCATACGCCTACTGAGATCCACCACCGTCCCTGGCGGTGGTGTTGGTGTCTTACACGTCCGCTTCGAACAGCGCGGGATGTGTTGCCGATTTTTGCGATGTTTTCTCTTTTGCTGATTTTGTTTTGCACCGCGCGGATAACCGCGCTCGACAAATCGACAAAATGGATGACTCCCACCGTCGTCGACGTCGGGTTCCGCGCCCATAACGTCCCTGGAGTCGCCACATTCTTCGACACTTCCCTCCCGCCGCCATTGGGGGCTGGGGGCGGGCGCCGGATCTGTCGGTGGACGGCTCGGAACGGGAAAAGTAGATGCTTATTTTTGGAAATTGCCGACGACGATGGGTTCGACGCAAACAAGGCCCCTCCTCCTCCGGGCGAAGCTCTTCCCACAACGGTCCCGATCGTCTGCTGTTCCCTTTTGAGTGTCTGTGTGTTGGTGACGTAACGCGACGATCAGTTTCCGAAAAGAAAACTCGTGTAGGAACCTGTTACCGAAGAATTGATCACTAAACAACGCACAGACACTGAGTGGGGGAGAGGGAAGTGAGATAGCCTGCGAGGGAGACACCGAGTTCGAACTCCCAGCGCCCAGAAATAAACACATCTTCCCTGCAAGCCCTGCTCAAGGTTAGATCGCTTCATTTCACTTCCTTTCGCCCTCGGCACGCTTAGATCGATTTCCATTTAGCTGCGTCCGCGACACAGCGCACACCATCTGCTCGTCCGATCTGCTTCTCGCTCTATCTTTCTCCTCTTCACGGGAGATGTAAACGCTGCTCGCACTACGCATCACCGGGTAGACATCCGGACGGACGGAATGAGGGTTTTGCGCATTCCACGAGCGCTGACCAGATCAGGCCCTGCCATGGTTTCCCCGTATCCACCAACACACGGACGTCACCGTCATCGTTGAGCGCCGCCTGCCCACCCCTACACATACGGACCTTGGTCCCTTTTTCACGAGACAATTTCACATCGAAGTGGAAGCTAGGAAGGGGAGCAAGCGCTAGTCGGTGAAAAGTGCATTCCTCGACGACTCGATCGCCATTACGTCGGCAAACCGGGATCGGATGTGACAGGAGACGGGAGGACCACGTTGTCGCTCTCGGGCGTTTTTTTGTTTTTTTTTTGCTCGCCAACGTGGCAATGTTTACCCATTCAATGTCCTCATTTTGAGACGTATTTATTCTGGTTTCGACAAAAGAATCGGCGGGTGATTGGAAATGAGAGCGGTTGACAAATGCTTTGTGTTGGTTGCAACAGGCACTGGTCGCTCCTTAGCCGTGGGCTTGCAGTCCCCAGTTTGTGAAAGGATTAGCTGGTGGCGTGTGTTGAACACACAAAAGATCGAGCTAACAATCCCGTCCACCTGATGCGCTGCTGATCCGGACTGAGATCGTTCTTAGTACATGAATTGGGAGCTGTTCTAGCGATATACGTTGCTTCTCTCGCAAGCTTCTCTACGTTGGCTGTGTTGATGAACTTGCAAAGCGGTAGATAACATGAATCACAACTTTCCTTGCCTTCACAAAAGTGTTGCATTGCAAATCAACTTCATGAATTTACCGTATTTACTCTACGTTTGACAACTACTATGTTTTGAAATGCCATAATCAATAACAACAATTGCAACCCGTACTGTTGACTTTTTTGACAGCTCGTTTCACTCAGGAACCATAACCAAAGAACCAGGAATCCAGTGCTGCTCAACTATATGCTCCACATCCCAGAAAGAAGATGGTCACTATTTTAACCTCCACTAGGCACTCTTTGGAGATATATTTTGTTTTCTTCGTAAACGACGCTTGATTGAGAGTACTCTTTTAAGTTTATTGTAAGAAGTACAGATAATATACTAATGGCAGCCAACAACTAAGTGTTAGTTTAAGTAAAACTTACACGCCCAAAATGTATTGATGGCTAGATATCTCCTAGTTAGCTTTAGTATCCAAAACAAGTGAAAACGTCTGAGTTTTACATTGGACTTAGGATCCGGGTGGTAAAGCATGTTGACTTGTATATTATATCTGAGATTGTAACCTCTTATAAGAACTCTGTTGAGTTAAGTTTTGTAGGTATTTGGAAACAATACAAATGTGAAGACAGTGCCATCCGAACATCATTGAGCACTATATGTGATGATACCCTTGACAATATTCACCTTTTAACTTGCTGCTGCTCCGCGTACTCCTTCTTCACCTCAAAACAGGTAGTTGTATCGATGTTTTTCCCGTACTTCAAATATAATTGCTTCCGTCACACATACACACTCGCGTACGTATACACACTACTATCAAACACTATCGAATCGGGCAACCATCGATTCAAACACACACATTCTGCGCGTTAAATGCGATTTTTTGTTTGTTTGGTTTTGTTTCTTGGATTTCTTCCACTTCGAGAACACTGCGGTGGGCCCGAAATTCTCGCTCGAACAGGGGGATTATTTTCTGGTTCTTCCTCCTCCGGCCGCCGATTGCTTCGCTCCACCCGCGGAATGGGCTTCAGGCGCTAGTACTAAAACGCACTTGACGTGTTTCTGCCAATGAAACCACCAACTGGTGCTTGTGTGTGTGTATTTCTTTTCTTTTTAGTCACTTTTGGAGCGCAAAGACACGGACGTCTGCGTTTTCTCTGCTTTTTCTGTCTCACCAAAGTGCAAAACGCAACACGCACACGCACACACACACACGTTATTACGTTTGGAAAATCGAGCACGGTGTGAACAAACTGGCCCTGGCGCTTTTTTGCCCTCCCGTCGCACCCCTTCCTTTGCGCTGCTTTCCGTATCCGTCTCGGAATCGGCTCCCGGAGCGGGGTCGTGGGCAAAACTTTCCTTTCGCTGTCGATTTTTCCAACCAAGACAATCGATTGCACTGGTGTGTTTTTTTATTTGGGCTTTTTCTTTTCTTACGTTTGTTCTCTTGTTCACCGTTTCTCGAAATCAACGCAAAACGCGCGCCTACTGAGCTCGCACGTCGTATCGCACCGAGAGCAGCACTGAGAATCGCTCCCCGAATCTGCGCCCGGTGTCGAAAAAATGGCAAAAAGGCAGCTCGGGTCTGGCGTGGTCGCGAGTTGCGCAGTAGCCCGCTGCGCCGGACGATTTACTTCCTTCTCTAGAGCGATCCCGCACTCGTGAGTGACTCGCGGCGCGGTGAGATGAGCAAAACATTCCTGGCAGAAGCGAGTACGCCGAGAGGCCGATGCGTTAGCCGCAGGAGCAGTTCGTTCCGCCGAACTCACAGCATCCGAACGCTCGCGAGTAGCTCAAAGTGTTACTTAGACATCGACGAAGCACGGCACCGGCGGCTAATGAATCAAGCGAAGGACGTAGGCGAACGCAACCAACACCCTGAAGGCAGCCGGGCAAAACGGAACGGAAGCGAATCTTTGACTCGCAGGAATGTTGCGCATCCGCTTACCAAACTAGCCGCGCGTCTAGCGCATCTATCGATCTTGAACCTTTTGCCCTTAGTTAGCGCTGGCACCGGTTTCGTTTCCCCATCGTCCCAGGACCCAGCACGCCGGTTGCTGCGGTAGGCTTTTGGCATGGCGCAATACGGATTGCGAACGACACCACCTGTGCCGTGCAGGCGACCTTCCGAAATCCCAAGGAGGCGCCCCCACCCACCCCCCAAACAACAACACTGTAACGGCAAGCCGTTTAGGTGCATCGATCCCTTTTGCATGCGTGGCGTGGCCTGTGAGCGATAATATTTGCAACTGCAATGCCACGGTGCGAGAAGCGATGGGGCGGCTGCTGGGCGGGGAAGGAACATTTCGAGCAACATAACCACAACAATGCCGGCCGCACCACTAATAGCACCGCTAACAGGATTAGGTCCAGCGGGGTCCAGCCGGGTGCTGAGAGTCTAGGGGGCTGCGTGGTGGGACGAGAAGTCTATAAAACGTCCAGCGCCGGTGGACGACCGTTTTTGATGGCTTCGGTCTGTCACACCGTGAGCACAGAGTAGTTTGGGTGGTTCGTCTTCCAGCTCCAGGACCACCGCCCGGCTTGGGGAACAAATTGCTGGTGCCTAGTGTCGGACGTAGCCGCGCGTTTGGAAGGTGTGCCACTTCAGCTGCAGGGCCCAGCTTACCGAGCGCGTTTGCCGAAGATTCAACCTACGGAAAGGTGATTGCTGCAGTTGTGCTGCGAATCGTTTGGTGTTAAGAAAAGCAAAAACAGTTGCTGGAAACGTTCGCCCCGGTGTAGTTTTGCTGCTCCCAAGTGGGAAAGTGTGAAGAGAGCCGCACTGTGTGAACACTCGATATGTAACCCATAAAATTGTGTATTATTCTACGCGTCGTTTTGTAGTGCTAAAAATAAGCGTCCGAATAGTGCGGGTGTTAATTTGATTTAGTCGGTCAAATGTAATAAGCGTCGAGGAGTTCCCTTGGCAGTAATGCGAAACCTCGGCAAACAAAGTCACGGAGTTTTTGGTGATCTTTTGAGAGTCATTTCAATGTTACATGGAACAAGTCATGATTATCAACTAGAGCAGGGATGTCCAAGATAAGGTGGTTGGGGTGGATCCAGGTATCGAAATGAAAATTAGACGATTTAAAGGGGGTTCTTTATCGGTATAGTGATAAATAGAAAAACGATTTTTGTAAAATTTTCTTCTCAATACAAAGGAAGCAGAAACCGCATAATATGGTGAACAACTCATTCATACAGCAATTTGTGAGCATTGATGAGCTACATTCTCTTTACATTTCCTTTACGGTTTGATATTCAAGTTTATCAGCAATTATTTTTATAGCAGTTATTTTGTCCAAGCATTAGTGATATTTATGTTTCACTCTCTCCGAGGAGTTGGACATCCCTGACCTAAAATTTAAACGCTATATTGAAAATCTGACTACTTTTTGGATTGACTTCTAGCTCACCAGCCTTGAATAGAGCGCTTCGTTGCAAGCTAAGCTCGCACTAAATATGATTTTTTTTCATTTTTGGTTAAAGGTTACAAAATAGGATTGAATTTTTCGTAACATGTGTACAAATCGATAGAATCCGGAACATTCAGTGCATAGTTACGCTACTGCCCCACAGATGGCGCTATACTCTTACGACGATTGTAATTTTTAAACGACATTTATTGATTTGATTACAAGTCCTTTAAAAACATTTGAATTCTCATTTAACTTTCAAGAAACTACCATTTAATTTAATTTAATTTCGAACGACCAATTAAAAAAGGACAATAGGGGTAAACAAAACAAAGAAAAACAAATGAAAACCATATAACAAAGGCTTAGAATCTCCAGAAAAAGAAGACTGTAAGAAAGTGAAGAATGTATAAAAAAATCATATGATTACATTCATTCATTACAGTAGAAGAAGAAGATTTTTTTATTAGCTTTTTATAATGCTCTAGTTATTTTTTTGTTATTTTCTTAAATATTATTTGAAGTTTTTTCTTTAATTATGCTGCATTTATTTTAAATTTTCTCATGGTTAAACATAATTCACACCATTTCTCAAGGAGAGAGAGTCAAACTGCAAAAACCATAAAAAACATGCAAAATTAGACAAAGTAATGAGCGTATACCTCGCAAGGCCACAACTTGGTGTAGCAAATATCGATGAAAGTACGATCTTGACATCATTATTTGTGCAAGACATTCTTCCATAACAACCGCACGCCCGCATGTGTTACAGGTTCAGTTTTGAAATTGCGTTCCATTTCGTGTGAAATCATTTCAAAGCAAAACCACATGTGGCCACGCTTGACCGGCGGTGCATGTGTGGCACTCTCCAAACACGGCACCCCGTTTCATATACTCACACTCCCCCTTCACTAGCACGCTCATTTTCATCCGCGTTAAACTAACAACCCACCCCATCAGGGATCTAGCGGCTGAAGTAAAAAATAATCCACTTAAATCGCACCCAATACTCAACTGGCCTCCACTGACGCCGCGATCTTGATATTAATGATATTTTTTTATTCTTATTTTATCCACACTCACACACACACAGTGAAAGCACCGATGTGCATCTGAGAGTACTGGTGCGTACCTTATCATTGAAGGATGGGCAACGAAAAGAAGGACCCGGGCGGGGTCGGCGTGCAGATCGAGTCACCGTCGCCGGTGCCGTCGAGCTGCGGCGGCGGTTCGACCGCCTTTAACATGATCACCAACATCAATCTGCCCGTGCCACTGTCGCTCGAGGAGAAGAAATTTCTCCTGGCGGTGGAACGCGGCGATCTGGCGAGCGTCAAGCGGATCCTCCAGCGGGCCCACCGCCGACGGAACGTGAACGTCAACTGTGTTGATTCGCTGGGGCGAGGGGCGCTGACGCTGGCCATCGAGAACGAAAATCTCGAGATGGTTGAGCTGCTGGTGATCATGAACGTCGAGACGAAGGACGCACTGCTGCTGGCGATCAATGCGGAGTTCGTGGAGGCGGTCGAGTTGCTGCTCGAGCACGAGGAACTGATCCACAAGGACGGTGAACCGTACGTAAGTACCGAAGAGCTGGAAAGAGCATACAAAAATCCGTGTTGATCAGATTCCAAAGTTGTAGTGGAAATAGTTTGAAGCAGCGAGGATAGCGTCCCCGAGCTCTAACCCGAACCATGTTTTCTCCGCAGAGCTGGCAACGGGTTGACATCAACACGGCCATGTTTACACCGGACGTGACGCCGCTGATGCTTGCCGCCCACAAGAACAACTACGAGATCCTGAAGATTCTTCTTGACCGTGGCGCAACGCTACCGATGCCACACGATGTCAAGTGAGTTCGAAGCGGGAATCGACTCCCCCTCCCTCCCTCGATTCGGAACAAGTAACAACGTTAACGCTTACCCTTCCGCCGGCAGATGCGGCTGCGAGGAATGTATCCGCCGTTCGTCGGAGGACTCGCTGCGACACTCGCTGGCCCGCGTCAACGAGTACCGTGCGCTCGCGAGTCCATCGCTGATAGCGCTCAGCTCGCAGGATCCGCTGCTGACGGCGTTCCAGCTGTCCTGGGAGCTGCGCAATCTCGCGTTCGCCGAGCAGGAGTGCAAATCGCAGTACCTGGAGCTGCGCCACCAGTGCCAGAACTTTGCGGTCGAGCTGCTGGACCAATCGCGCAGCTCGCAGGAGCTGGCCATCATCCTGAACTACGATCCCAACTCGCCACCGTACATGGACGGGGACCACATGAAGCTGACGCGGCTCGAGCTCGCGATCGACTACAAGCAGAAGAAGTTCGTGGCCCATCCGAACATCCAGCAGCTGCTCGCCGCCATGTGGTACGAGGGTGTGCCCGGCTTTCGGCGCAAGTCCGCCTCGGAGAAGATCTTCATCATCGTGCGCACGGCGGTCCTGTTTCCGATCTACTGCATGATGTACATGATCGCACCGTCGTGCGAGACGTCCAAGTTTATGCGGAAACCGTTCATGAAGTTCTTGATCCACGCGTCGTCCTATCTATTCTTCCTGTGTGAGTACCGTCGCAGTCGCAGCAAGTTCCATCATGCGAGAGGAGTTGCCATTAAAGTGTCTTCACAATTTTGTAACATCTCTTAAAACTCGTTGCTTAAAAATTAAAAAAAAAACATCCTAATTACATCGATTAAAATAACCATTTGCCTTGTTCTCCCAGTTCTACTGATTCTCGTTTCGCAGCGAGCGGAGGTGCAAGTGGTGCTGCTGTTCGGCACGGAAAGCATGAAACGAGCGCTACAGGAGGAGTTGGCCCGCCAGCGAGGCAACGGGCCAACGTACCTCGAGTGCCTCGTCGTCATCTACGTGATGGGCTTCATCTGGGAGGAAACGCAGGAAATCTTCATCGAGGGCATCCGCAGCTACCTGCGCAACATGTGGAACTTCATCGACTTCTCGCGCAACTTCCTGTACTGCTGCGTGGCGCTGCTGCGCATCATCGCCTACATCCAGCAGACGTCGCAGATTGCGGCCGACCCGAGCACGGCCTACATCGCGCGCGAACACTGGGACGACTTCGATCCGCAGCTGATCGCGGAGGGTCTGTTTGCGGCGGCCAACATCTTTTCCGCGCTCAAGCTCGTCCATTTGTTCTCGATCAATCCGCACCTCGGACCGCTGCAGATCTCGCTCGGCCGCATGGTCATCGATATCGTGAAGTTTTTCTTCATCTACTCGCTGGTGCTGTTTGCGTTCGCGTGCGGTTTGAACCAGCTGCTGTGGTACTTTGCCGATCTGGAGAAGTCCAAGTGCTACAGCCTGAAGGGAGGCCTGCCGGACTGGGACAATCAGGGCGATGCGTGCATGAAATGGAGACGGTTTGGAAAGTGAGTATGGAGTGAGATTGTTTTTTTTTCAATTATAAATTAACTACTCACCCCATCTGCATCGTGCAGTCTGTTCGAGTCGTCGCAGTCGCTGTTCTGGGCCAGCTTCGGTATGGTGGGGCTGGAGAACTTCGAGCTGCAGGGCATCAAGTCGTACACGCGGTTCTGGGGTCTGCTCATGTTCGGTTCGTACAGTGTGATCAACGTGATCGTGCTGCTGAACCTGCTCATCGCCATGATGTCCAACTCGTACGCCATGATCGACGAACACTCGGACACGGAGTGGAAGTTCGCTCGGACCCGGCTCTGGATGAGCTACTTCGAGGAGAGCTCCACGCTGCCGCCACCGTTCAACATCTTCCCGAACATGAAGCACCTGATGCGTCTCTTCGGCAAGAAGAAGAAGCGCGATCTGAAGCGTGAATCGACCATCGTAAGTGACGCCGTGTAACTTTTGGCCTCTCTTTAATATGTTTCTCACCTCTACGCGTCGTTTTTATGCAGCGCCGCAAGGAAGATAAGGAACGGGCCGAACGCTACACCAACGTGATGCGAGCTCTCGTTTGGCGCTATGTGTCGGCCATGCATCGTCGCATGGAGCAGGACGCCGTTACCGAGGACGATATCAACGAAGTGAAGACGGAGATCTCGGCCATGCGCTATGAGCTGCTGGACATCTTCGAGAAGAACGGCATGGACGTGTCTGCGGTAGATCGCAAGGAGAAGGGTAAGATGAAGTAGTCTGTATGAAGTTCGTTCCATGTTTTGGAAGTTAGTTCCAAGATCCAGATGGGAGTTAGGAATCCCTGCTATTTAGAATGCACACCCGTCTGAGTTAAGGACTCCAAGTTTTCATAACCAAATCCCTGCTTATAACTTGGATCTGTGAAGAACCCAATCTGGGATTGGGATAAAGATTTGCAATTGATAAACCCTACCTGGGACCCTCGTTTAATGGGATTCCAGAACGTATGGAATTCGAATCCAACAGAGGATGGTACAATGTACCATGTTTGAATCACCTTAGTAACCTTTTTTAAAGAGTTCTAGACGCACATTTGAAATGGAATTGCTGTACGGACTAGTACTCATATGTCTCCTTTCCCGCAGCCGTGTTGGCGAAGCGCATGAAGATCTGGGAACGACGCCTGATGAAGGATTTCCAGGTCGCGCCGGTTGAGATAACCGAGCAGGAGGAAGAGGAAGAAGAGGAGGATGCGAACCCGCTGGCTCGTTTCCGCCGGGTGGCGAAGAAGGTCGCCAACAACACCACCTCCGCCAAGTGGGGCCAGGTGATGACGGGTGTTGGCGTCGAGATAAACTCGCAGATCGGACGCTGCCGCAACCGGGACAGCTTCCGCCAGCAGCAGCAGCTCCAGAAGGCTATGGCGGAGGCACGCCGGCTTGTCGAGCGTAGTCCGCTGCCACGGTCGCGCAGCGTGTCGCCCAACATCGAAGGTTACACCGACGAAACGACCAACACCTTGCTGCACCTGCTGAGCCAGCTGGCGGAGGAAGGCGATGCATCGCCCGGTAGCACCATGAACCTGCACGATCAGAAGAGTGGTGCGGTCACGCCACTGAACATGCTCACCGCTCAGCTGCAGGCCGCCCTCAGCAAGACACCATCGCCCCGCTTGGGCAAATCACCCCGGCTCGGCGATTCCGCCGGCGGTCTGAAGTCTCCCGGCAGTGCGCTCAGTGCCGCCGGACGCTCACGCTCACCGGGTGGTCTGTCGAGACCGGACACTGGAAAATCGCCGCTCGCTTCCATCGCCGGAAGCAAATCACCTTCCCCGGAGGCGACACCGGCGCCGGAGAAGAAGACCAGCCTGCAGGTGAAGTCACCGCCGCCTCCTTCGATCAAATCGCCGCCACCGGGCAAGGAGCCTCCGGTGCCACCGGTGCAGTCACCTCCACCACCACTCCAGTCACCTCCTCCGATCATCCACATCACGCGCACCGAGTCGCAGCTGGTGAAGAAGAAGTCCGATTCGAAAGATAGCAGCAACGACGACGAAGGCAGCGGTCCATCATCGCCTCCTCCAGGCGTTGTCCACAGCGATGATCCCGAGCCGCTCGTTTCGGGTGTCAACTCACCTCCGAAGGTCGTCAAGCGTAAGGCACCGGCTCCGGTGTCAGCGACCACTCCCGGAAGCGGTGAGGACATCGCGGTGGCACGTCCAGTCGCCGTCAAACCGCAACCCGGTCAGGGTATGATTCCTCCGCCACCATCGAAGGACGATTCTGCGCCCTCGGCCGCTACCATCATTCCAACTTTCAGTACCACACCGGCAACGCCCTTACCTCCTCACAAGAGTATCGCAGGAGCGGCTCCCCGGCCGCCATCTCCAACTCCACCAGCACCGAAGGTAGCTTCGCCTCCACCGACCGTCGCCAGTCCGCCGCTGGTACCGCTGATTAAAACGGAACTAATGGCCGATTCGGAGCCGGCAGCACCCACCAAGGGCGCCTCCGGAGCTTCTGGCTCCGGCAGCAAGGAAAGCCTGATTGTCGGTGGTGGAGATGCTTCTGCGGATGCCGCCCGCGCAGCCTCCTCTCCACCCTGTCTGCGTCCGTACCGCAAGGTGGACGATGTGACCACCATCAAACGGCAGCCGAAGAGCGGTTGGCTGTAAGCGCCGCGTGATGATGATTCGCAACCAAACATTTTAGTGTGATAACTCCTCGTACACTCGGTGCAACAGCCGAACGGGTGACGGTGGTCTGAAAGAGAGCGTAAAAAAGATTTTAAAAACTTGTGTTAACTGAAACTGCAATGGTTAAATAATCTCGCATCTGATACCGCTTCCTTTGCGTACGCCATTTATTTGTTGTACTTGAATTTTAACGAAAATAATAAATAAAAAACCTACTAAAGGTTCCTTTTACTGAAAGGGGCCAACCAAAGTCGCTAATCTGTGTTTTTTCCATACAACTTCCCTAGCATATTTGTTAAACGAAATTGTGTTGAGTGTATTAATAGTGTAGGAAAGCAATATCAAGGAATAATCTTTAAAGAAAATCATTTTAATCGAAACTTGACTGCCTTGACTATGGTGGCCACAATCAACGCACGAAACATACGATTCTCTGCTTAGCAGGTGAACAGTTACACTTGTTCAGTACTTACCAGAGGTGTCAAACCCTGTAGAATAGGTGAGAGTATTATTTTTTTAGCTTTGTGGTGCTTCTTATCGGGCAGCTCTTTTAGCTGAACAGAAAATCTACCCTTATAAGAAAACAGGATAAACAGGATTTGTCGCATCACACGCAAATGATCCTACACGAACCATTCACTAGGCCCTTGTCATCACAACCAACCAAACAGCCGAAGAAGATCGATAGTTACTTTCTAATAGAGTTTTATTTGCCTGCTTTCCAATGGTTTTTGTTTTTTTGTCTCACGTCTTACTCATCACCTCGTCTACAATTTATCAACTATTCCGGTGTACATACATATAATCCCATCTCCCGCTCCCCTAGAAAGACGATCACCAACACGAACCCTCTCCCCCGATCAGCATTGAGAGTACAATCAGAGTACAAGGTGGTTCGGCGACGCGCGAAGCAATCACGCGTGTGCCTCCTCACACCCAATACCATATTGCACGTTGCCTTAGACTGGTGTTGCGGATCGTCGTTCCTTCTATTATAATTAATCTAGTTTACCTTCATTTGTTTACTTTACACCAGGCTGTCTGCTTCTCGCATAGGAGACATCGGTACTATTGCATTACTGTTCATGGTTTACTATTACTCGTTTCGTCATCGGTATCGGTTACCTCTACCTGTATTGAGTTCTATCTCTCTTTTCAAGAGATTGTATGTGTCTTCAGTTTATAATGTTATTCAAGAATCTCTTTTTCTCTCTTATATATGGTGTGCTGTATAGTTCGTTCCTAATGAATTTAGCTGCTGGGCATCGGTTACCTCTACCGGTACTGAAATATATACTAGATTTTGTATTTTTATATGGTTTGCTTCCACTTTCTATCTCTCTTTTGAAGAGATTGTATTAGTTAATAACTGTCTTTAATTATGTAATGTATGTATCTCCTTTTTTCATGCGGTGTGCTTTAGAGTTCTGTCTATTGCATTTAGCTGTTGGGTATCGGTTACCTCTGCCGGTACTGAGTTATATACTTCCCCCCGTCGCTGTCATTTCCCTTCTTACATCTCTACACACATACCTCTAATAGGAGATCTTGACACATAATCAAAGGGAGGCAACAACCACACCACACAAACCAGCCGTCATACATTTTTGGCAGCGGTTTGTGCGGTAGTCAGAGGTAGCTCCCTTTATGCTATTATTACTCACGAAAAACGTGACTGTTACATTTTGCTTAGACAATTGGGTGGGTATTATTTGCGCATCACAAGACACACGTTATGGATAATTCGAATGTAATAGTAATCGCATACTATCTTCCTAACACGCGCCTAATGCTGGGTACTAATCGGCAGCTCCAATTCGCGCTCTGTAGCATTGATTTCTTTAAGAAATTATAATCCTACGGTATAAATTATCGGGAGGTACACATATGAGTAGAACATATAATCTATTGCCAGGAACCGGGCCTGAAACGGTGATGAAAACTAAGGTCCGAAATGATCCCTTTGTTTTGCTTGCTGTGGTAAGCTAAATGTTAATGATACACAGAAATTGTTTGTATATGTTGCTATTACATGTTAATGTTAATTTGTTTAGAAATGTACTGTGTTAGATTGTAGTTTCGTGTGGTAACACTGTCCGGTCGATATTTTGGGTTTCTACATAAAGAAAGCAAGAAGATTTATCAACCCATACCACAT
This sequence comes from Anopheles punctulatus, assembly GCA_000956255.1. NCBI lineage: Eukaryota > Metazoa > Arthropoda > Insecta > Diptera > Culicidae > Anopheles > Anopheles punctulatus. Next base: position 13,646 of record JXXA01013713.1, read on the forward strand.
TCGGTTGGCTCGGAAAATCAAATCACGCTCTTCATGTAAACTTCCTGTCTCCTTACAAACTGACCCAGGTTCTCCTGGTTAAGACGCCTCCGGGGGCATTATCTTTTCTGTGCATTAACACTACGAATACGAATTTTATACGCGTTCTTTTCCTCCCCACTCTCGGTTTTGGCACGAGATTTTACAGATGTTACTTACAGTGCACGAAAGGCGGAAAAGTAAATAAGACGCTCTAGCGAAACAATAATGAAAGCAAAAGGACTAGCAAAGTCTAGATTAAAAGAAACACCTGCAAGCAACACTTGCTCTCTTCATCTCTCTTTCAACGCGTGTTTCGTGGGGAAATTGATAAATTTACTCCTTACAATATGATGCATAAGATGTGTTAGAGTATGAGATCGTTGTTTCCAACATCAAACCAAGTTGGGATGTTGCAGATCTTATCTAACTGCATGGAGAGGAAATCGAATCGAGGACGAAAATCGTTCCCTTTCGAAACCATTCAACCGATGGCGGGAGACGAGCACCCGCCGTGAATGGTTTTGAGTAAGGAAACGGTTTTCGGCCCTTTCGTTACAATCATACATTCTATGCTTATGTTTATTTACAACTTAAACGATAAAGCAATACAGAATCATACAGCTCGTTGCCTGTACTGCTGTGAGATGCGTTCGACGCAAGCTTTCCCGAAGCTGTTGAACGCAGGGACGGCTCTACTGGTTAGGGAAAGCTTGCATTTATTTACATTCACAACGAAACTGCCATCCTATATTGAGTGGAACATATTCTACATCTTCTAAGCTGCTTGTATGCGTGAATGCGTAAAAATATCATATGTACATGTACATAAATATGTAAAATAAAATTAAAAAAATAAAAACCCTACGAAAAAAAAACTCTTCAAATAATCAAGTAACAAAAATACGACCAACGGAACGAAACGGAACGTTCGAAGCGAGTTGGAAAACTGCCCGTGAAGAAAACTGTTATCTAAACTATCCTGCCAAGCTATTCTATCCTGGTGAATTTGAATGCAAATTTGAATTTTTAGTTTCATTGTGTAAGATGTAAATAATCAAAATAAAATGTCACTTAGGTAACACGCAGCCACCATCGTTGCAAAGAAAGGGTAAGAAATGTGGTACTTGGATCGTAACATAGCGCTAAACAATCGGTAAAGTGGAGCGTTTGCGTGTGCTTACACATCGTTGAGGTACGCTTTGTATGCATGCGCCTTGCACACACCGCGTTGTTTTTGAAGACACAGATTCCGTTGGTCCAGAGGCTGCTGCTGCTGCTGCTGCTACACGTCACGAAGAAGATGGCACTCGGTGTTTAGTTCAAAGACGATGACGATGACGATGACGATGAAGCTTCCGAATCGGACGAAAGCATGCGCACCTTCTTGACGGAGATCGTTTCCTCCACGGGGACGGAGGACCGGGGACGCTTGCGTTCTCTCAAGCATTCTAAAACGAGATAGGCGAGAGATTCGAAAAAAAAAACAACAACCCGGGTTAGTTATTATCAAACTTTCGTTTCATTTCGTTTCATTTCGTTACGTAATTCGTGAGGGGATTGCCCACGGTACGGTGGCGGTTTGACCACAAAGGTCAGCAGAAAGATCACCAACGGCGACGGCGGTCGAGGAAGGTTTCACAAACAGAACCCAAAAGCGATAAGACACGGTTGGTGTGCGTGTGGTCAGTAAACGATTCGATCCCTTTTTCTCAAACAGATAACCGATGCAGCGAGATGAGTCAGGATTTGTGAAACACTATTTTCGATTGTATCTTCCCGACAAGGGAATTTTAAACAATTCTGAACGTAAATCCTGCACGCCATTAGCACCTAGTTAGAGTGGTCTGTTTGGAAAGCTATTGCGAATTCATCATTCGTTTCGCTTCTCCATACACGTTCATTATGTTCTTAGGCATGTGTAGAAGAGCTTTAGAAAACCCGCAACGAATCGTTTATGTCCGGCCGCCGCAGCCGATCCGATCCAATCCACTCTAACGAGCTTCAAACTGACCGTTGCTAATTCGTTCCACACTTTCGAATTTTATTTGTTCCAGTTTTCGGCAACAAAAAGACCATATCGGCCACAAAAACCACACCTCGGTAAGGAGACCAGCTGTTGTGTACGGTCGATTAATGTCCTTATCCTACCGCACTCAGTGTGGTTGGTGGAATTCGGCATTCTACAAATCGATCTCGGTAGCGAGTGCCCCCCTTTTCGTTTGCAGTGGCAAATTATTTATTCACCGCAGCCAGTTTGACCGTCATTCTATCGGGATTGACGGTGGCGTTGGGCTTCGATGCACTTCCCCTGCCGGACCGCCTCATGTTTTATGCATGTTTTATGCACGTGAATTCCACGCCACCACACGCGCGTAAACCGCAACTGGATCGACGCGAAAGATTAAAGCGACCTCCTGTTCTTTTCCACTGCAACCGGGAGTGGAGCCATATGGCGTTTGTATAAAGGAGTGCAGGATTTAAAGTGCGATATGTTTTATGCTTGTTTTATGCTTTAAGCAAGAAATTTATTTAAATTTATGCACCGACCGAGGCACATTCTCCCTCGCCCATTCTCTTACTATCTTTCGATAAAAGCATGATCTGTATGGACCCTTGCGCTCGGGAAATAAAAACGTTCCAGAGATACAATTTCATCGCACATCTGGTACCGCGCACGTGGCCGATTTGGCCCTTTTACGGGAGGCAACGAAAAGGTGTGCTGCTCTTAAAAAATAACGCGTGCCATTTTTTTACTCTCTCCTCCGAACATCTGTTCGGACGCAAGACGCACGCCAGAAAAAAAAGGTACCCGAATAGAAGCTTTTCCGCTGGTCAGGAACACACAAACGCCACTTCCTGGGCTTGTTTAGGCAGCCACTCGAAGGGAAAGGCAAGAAACGTTAAAAAAAACACACACCCATATGCTTCGTGAAATCTGTTTTGCGCTCGCATTAGGCCTGCAAAGTGTCTGACTTGTTGATCTTTTGCCAGCGCAGTCTACCTGCCCTCAAACAGCTAAACTACCTGTCTTTCTACCTGCAACACGTTCCAAACAACTCATCAGGATCTAGCGTAAAGAAGCCAAACAACACTTGGATGAAACCAATGGCTCGCCCGTGACCTTCGCACACGTTTTACTAATATTGCGCAACTAAAACCACCGACCAAACTCCGGCCAGGACGTTCGCCGCGCGAAGTTTGCGCGGGAAAACCGACTGGACACCGGCACCGACGAGTGGAATTTCAAGGACAAGCTGTGACGCGTGAGTCGTCTAGTTTTAAGCTGTGTACGATTTGTTCTCACACACCCGCCC